>JAPMOR010052242.1:1627565-1754442 GCA_026543865.1 Argiope aurantia | reverse complement strand
ATCAAGTAAGAACAATGGCTGAAGAATAACAGAAGAAACATTACACAATGATTTCAAAATTCTCCTTGCTAATGTCAGATATACAGTGAATGCTCGAAGACCATCTTTTTAAGATCAAGCTCGTTGAATTGATCCTGAATTACTTATTAAAAATTATCTACAATTATCTATTAATCATGATTTTATAGTCTTTAATAAAGATAAACTTTTACTCAAATTGTTCATTAAACGGATGCCAGATTATTATAATCTTATAATCCTTCAAGGATGATGTTCATTTCCAATAAATTCTTTAAGTGTTTATCAATTTATTGTGATTTGACAAATCTTCAAAGAGGATGTTTCCCCCCGAATAAATTCCTAACCCATTGTGAGATCATAATAAACTAATAGCCTTTCATAGTCGATGCTTGCCACCTTATCGTCAATTTAACATAATATAATAAACCTTTGAAGATATTCGCTATCCGTATAGTTCATTGACTTTCAATTGTTCATAATCTCTCAAAGCCGGTATTTGTCATTCAATCGTTAGTTCCAAATAACTTGATAAATTCATTCATCAGAAAAATAGACGAATTATATAAATTCCTAATATATTTATTATATAAGGAATATCTCGGTTGATTTCAATGATCAACCATATTACTTTCTTAGACGACATTTTTTTTCACATAAAGATGACACAAAAAATTGAAGTTTGTGTAGTACTCAAGACAATTCGCAATTGGCATTACTAATAAAGGTTTTAACCATAGATTAAGATTTTGTATTAACCCAAGGTTCATCAATGTGTCCAAATATTTGCAAATATGGGTGTTACAAATAAAAAGTTTTTTATTGTAATGCAATTCTTCTCTTTTTTTTCCCCCTATACAGCCTCGATATAGCGTGTTTTGTGTTTAACAGCGTAGCATTTTGTAAGACTTCATTTTGTAACTATATCTTCTTTTTTGTATCAAGTTGGTCTAAAATTCGACGCAGATTAAGAATTGATGTAAAAAAATTATTTTCTAGAAATCATACATTTTGCTTGTTTCGTTTTCATCACTTCATATGTACGTGAAGTGATACATTGTTTGACAATAACAATTTGACAGTTTTCTTTCAAAATTTAGCACATTTCTACAATTTTGATGGCAAAACTGTATACCAAATTTCGTTCAATCAGCTTATACATTTTAATTAATCCTGTTCACATGCATTGGAAAGAAAATAGACTCATTGAACAAATTACTTTTATCAACTTCTTCAACATTGTGTAGAAAATAGCGCCAACTGACCTTTTCTTTGACCAACATTTTAGAGAAATTTATCATTCTTTTGTCAACGCCGCATACTACATTTCATCCATTTAGATCGTCAACATTTTTGAATTATAGTGTTCACAAGCTGGTAGATGGGCGTAATTCCAAGAATATATTCTTAGGATACAGATAAGTCTAAAGAGCAGAATTTCATTTAAAGATTGAATACTTTAAATATCTTTATATTGGAAATCAGAAAATGAATAAAAGCGTCGTATATCATCACCTTTTGATATATCAAAAAAAAAAATCAGAAGGGTAAAAATAGTTGAAATCTGGGAATCATCACTTAACACTGTTAAAAAGTTGAAAATCAATATTTTTTATAACCCATCTGCTATAAAAGAGTCAAACATTCTCCAAATATATGAAAGATACAAATCTTCGCATATTTCAGAACTATAGAATATTTAAAAGTAAGTGAAATAAGTTAGCTACAACTGGGTACACTTGAAAAATTCCAGAAGTTACATTTTTATCATTTTTTTTATAAAGAGGTTAAATTAAAGAATGCTGTAGCTGTCACTGAACTTTCCTAGGTGACAGTCTTCGCAAGGTCAGGAAAATGAGTCGCGTATCTCGAAACAAGGCGGGCCTTCACAATTTTTCAAGATCCCACTGAATCTACCGCATAGAGTCTTTACTCAGCAGGTGCAACCCGGAAAAATTTTGATAAAAAAATAACTTCTCCAAAAAAACTATCCTTGGATTTCGAGATTATTAGAATTAGATAATACTCGTAGCGTGAATGTGATGCCTATTTAAATTTTCATAAATATCTCATTAAAAACAACTACTGGTGTGGGGTTTTTTTTTCAAGGCAGAGTTCATAGCTAAGGCACTAGAGTTTACATGGTTTATCAATTTTCGATTTGACTTCACAAGATTAATGAGCAGGTTTCGCCTTGCTCCCTTAAACAACCATGTCCAATTAATGCTTAGTCTGTCTCTTTTATAACAAAAAAAAGGATATATTAATCTATCATATCCATTCGAATATCTCATAACAAGGTGCATATTTGTGAAAACTGTTCAAGTGTGACTGGAGATATCTTTCGCCTGTTTTGATACGATCACTTTCAAATGAATAATGAGAAACCATTTTCATAGTCAGTGCTTTTCTTGATAAATGAGGATAATGAAAGCTTTTTATGATGCAAACTAATCACTCTTCTACAGGTAGGCAGCTGTCTCTAATTTCTTCAATATTACAATGTCTAAGAGTTCATTGAGATCAAGATTTGAGTTGGTTTATTCCGTTTCTTAAAAGAAAACAAAAAACTGTTCGGTTTTAGAATAAAATGATCTGCCTTTCTTCATGAATGTCACATGGTAATAAGAGTAATAATAAACGAAATCTAAATTTAAGTGGGCTGAAAAAAATATAACTTTATAATAACTTTTTTTCAGGAAATGTGGCTTTATTTAGAAAATTCCGTATAAAAAAAGTAAAAGTTTCTCCATGCTATTTGGAATTATTTTCCTGCCATCATCCTTTCTATTTCAGGAGATGTATTGTGCACAATGATTAATTTTAAACCGATGCAGGGTGAATTTCAGTAACGTAAGATCTTACATGAGATTTATTTTCTTCTGTATGTGAAAATAATAGATCACTTCATCATAAAGTACTTCCAAAAAGAAAATAATTTCAAATAACGATTTTCGAATGTTTCACTTATTCTATCAAATATTTGTAAAATTTAGATTTCCTTAATTTGCTGAATTTTACAATAATTATTCCCAAATATTCGTTGCTATTATTGGAGGGTGTGTGTGGGGGGGGGGAATAAGTTCATAGGGCAATTTCCGAATATTTCTAATATGCTATTAAATATTTGTAAAATTTATGCCTCCTTCCTTAGCTAAATTTTACAACAACTGTTCCCCAATATATTGTTTGCCATTATTGACTTAAATCCATCAAATTTAGTATGTGATATTTTATGACTACAATTTTTGTTTTGTGACAAATTTTTATTTCAATCGGTTGGAAAAAACGTGATCAGAACGCAAATTCGATTTTCGGATACTATTAATCGCATGCCAGGATTAGTCGCCAAGGATGACAGGATAGATTTAGAAAAATTGCCAAATTCACGCCAAAGGTTAATTTTTGGGTAACTACCCTACGCCAATACTATGCACGGTGTTCTCTGGGATGACACCTTTATGAGAGAGCATGCGAGGAAGAGCTCGCGAAATTTTTGGGTGGCATTTTCCACTGGATTCTGCAACAATTGCGAAAAGATTATTTAAATGAATTTCTGATAAATATATTGTAAATATATATCAAGTGCAATTAAACCAACTGTGTTTAATTGTACTTGATTCTCGTCCAACACAAGTATTAACTTTTGTGATTTTGTCACAAACATTTGCTTATTTTTAATTCTATCGAAAAAGGATGGTTATTTAATTTTCATTCTATACTTTTCAAATTCTTAGAAATACTTTAGCCTCTATTTCGGAGGACAACAAATAAAGTCTCCTCTATAATTAATATTGTTTTTTGAGGTAATTAAAAAAAACCAAAAGAAAAAAAGATATTCTATATTTAATTCCTGTTTTGTTTTCTTATCAGCAAATTTTCCTCGTCATCTGCACGAGACAGAGACCAGCCGTAACTCAGAGATGACAGGTTTTCCTCATGTAACTGAAGAGCGAAAAAGGAATTTGATTTATTTGAGAATGTAGGAAAACACACTCGTCAGCCGTGCTCGTCCATTTTTTTCCCCTTTTCGTGATAAATGATGTCTAATTACACGTAAATGTAAAATAAATAAAAACAACAATTAATTATTTATCTTAAAATTTCCTCGCATGTAAGCTGTGCTGGTAATTAAGGTAAGAGTTAATGAATTTTACATTCGATTTTTTTTTTTTTTTTTTTTTTGGAACGCATGTGGAAGTGTTTTTTACGAACATCAAGGAATATCGAATTTACGGATTTCTTAATATTGAGTTTGATATGACACCGATTTTTCTACTAAAAGACTATCAATTAAATTAACCCTTTGCAATCGGAAAAGTAATTCGAATCAAAATTATTCACCTAATACTAGGGCTTGTTTATTGTTCCGGAAAATAAACGTATATAATTATTTCAAACTGCATTTCCCTGAAAAGTTAATTTGCATCTTCTTACCATTCTGTAGGTATTTTTAAATAGCAAACTTGAAAAATAAATAAGTAAAATGTCAAAATGATGCAGCATATTGTATGCTGAGCATGAGTCACCTCTCGAATGCAAAGGGTTAAACAGGTGCGAAAATTATAAATGTGTCTTTTACGAAAATCATACTTGTTTGCCATTTCAAATAGAAAATTTATGTAGCGAATTTGTTGTGTTTATCGACACTATTGCTTCTTTTATCATTTCAAAATGATATTTTCCATTTTTTCATATTCGAAAAATGCATTAAGAAAGTATTTAAATCGATAAAAGATTCGATTTCGAGATGTTGCTGATTCCCCTCATATCGGACACCTCTGGTCAGAAACACAATTTCGGAATTATGTCTATCGAAGGTGAAAATATAAAAAAATCAAGAACACAACGAACTACAGGCATGAAATTGGTGCTTTCACCAAACGCGCAGATTTTTATCAACTTTTCGACGACATCCGCCAGTGGGATTCGCCAAGTTCGCCAATCCATGTCCATGATAGCACGATTAATCAAAAACGGAAACAGTTTGATGGTAAAATTATGCACTATTGATTTGTCTTAGAATTGAAGATTGGTATCGAATTTTCAATCTAGTCCTTCAAACGTTCGACCATCACGCATGACAGTCAAAGATTTGAACCATTAGAATATTTGTGCGTATATGTGGCGACATACTATTGTATCAGCTAGGCTTTTGTGACTGGTATTACGTTACTACCCACTAATCCAACTGGCCGACCAGAATTAAACATTTTCTTTACTCGAGAACGCTACTACTACTACTTGTTCCTTTTTTTAAAAACTTTTCATGGATTTGCGTGTGTGTAAAATGATTCGGTGATTTTTTCTTGTTAATGATGTCATGTAGAACCTTTCTACCGGACAAACATGTTGAAAGCGATAACTCGATTCTTAGACAAATGTAATTTGGTATTCGTTCTAAAAATTATGGAAGATTTCGAAAATCCATACTCAATCCTTTACACTATATTATATAGTACAAGACATGATGTAATATCGTTTTAATATCTAAGACTCGAGAGGGAACAATCCCACTGAATAAAATAAGAAAAAACTTACTTTTGTTTCTGAATTACTCGCTGGAAGAGAATTTCATTACTGTTTTCATTTTAGTCAGGAAATAATGGAATGTTGGAATTATATTATACAAGGAAAAACTTGAATGTGTAAAATAGAATTTATATTGGAATGATGGAATTATATTATACAAGGGGAAACGGAATGGAATTTAGTATTGTTATTGTCAAAATGTTAAATTAATGGATTCTCCATTAGTGCAAAAATCTGTTAACATTTTCTCAATAAAGAAATTGTACATATCTAAATTCTGGCCTGTTAGTTGACATAGTGAATAGTGAAAGATACTACAGTTTAACTGACATGATTGGTAGTGGAATATCGGCGCATATGCATGTCAGTGTAACGCCAAATATGGCCAACAAGCACGGAGATCTTTAGAAATTCTTAAAAGTTTTTCACTAACAAATCATGTTTTGGAAGAAAAGTATTGAGGATTTAAACCTTTAGTTCTAAACAACGTAACATGATGATGTTTTAAGGCTGGAATCGTCTTTCTAGTCTTCCGCTGTTTGGACCGACTCAGAATTTGCATTCTGTTTTTTGATGGTTTTTTTCATCATGGAATTTACAGAAAGAATACCAGCCTAAAAACATTCGATGTTTTGAAAAAATTTTAAGTATTAGATAAAATGTTGATTAAATATTAGATTTTTCAGATTATTTTTATTTTTGCATGGTCAAGCCTTCTCTTTAAATTAGATTTTACATACTAAAAGAATCCATCGCCAGTGGCTGCCACATAGTAACGCCTTTTTTTTTTCCCAAATCCTCCCTTTTGATTTTTTTTGTATTAGTTTATCAAAATCATTAATTATATTTCTTTTAACTCTTTGGAGCTATGTGGGTTAAAAACTGTCCCACTTTACGTTTATCTTTTTGCACACGGTGGGATATATTTTAACTCATTTCAAAAAATGGAAGTTACTTATAGTCATACAATTTAATATTCTATTTAAAGTTTTTCATTTAATTGCACCAATGCTAGACACCAGCGGTAAATTCATAAATAAGTACAAAAAATTATATATAATATGTTATGTGTACTGCTGTAATTAAGGTTTGTGTATTATGTAATGCCGTAAATTTTTATCTTTCATAATTGTATGTTATTTGATGTTTTATACTAATTTTGTAGCAATGAAATGGTGGGATTATATATGACCAACCCTGTAAAAAAGGATTTATTGAAATGTTATCATTTTTTAATGTAATGTCTTATATAAAATAAAAGAAATGAATATTTCTCCTCTTTTTTATAATAAAAAAAATTGAGCACCTAGAACTTTTATCTTCTTTAAAATCATGTGCCTCAAAGGTTACGTGTTCTTGTCATAGTCATTGGAGTCATTGGACGATTAACTAAATTCTTGGTACCAGGGGAGTAGGCATTTGTCCGACTGTGAGTGGGTTGATTATTTTTCCTTTTCGAGTACTGCCGACTAAAACCTTTCTATTTCAGCACTTGTAATAGCAAACATCCCAACCAATATTCACCAATAATATCCACATAAAAACGAACTAAATAAACAACAACATAAAACAGCATGTCACTTCATAAAATTCACAAATATCCACCTGCTCTTCTCGCTCTCATTCCCCGCAATGCTCAGTTTCCAGATTCCGGTTTCCCTGAAAAGAATCCCTCGATGCAAGCCATCAGAAAGGCGTGAACGCATTTTCATGAATCCTCTCCAGCTTTTCTTTTGTGGTTCAAAGGACACGCACGCGGGGAGAGAAGAGAGCGGGTACGAAGCGGGCACTGGACTCAGAATGGTTAAGGTCGAAGGCTCGGAGACTCGTCCGGCTCGAACTTCGTTTCACGGCGAGTTGGTCAACCAGTCTTCCTTTGGAAGATCTGCCTGCATGACGTCATCCCCCCCCCCTTCTTTTTGTGCTTTCTTGTGCCCAACGAAAATTAATTTAGCCTGTAGAACATGCACTTCGACAAGCAATAAAATACATTAAGCCATTGGGATGAATTAAATAGACTAGAGGTGGACAGACTTTTCCAGGGTACGGGGTACTTCTAATTTTTTTCAAGGTGTTGCGGTCCACCCACTAGCGTAGGTGTGGTGAGCTAAAAAGAAGTTCCACAATATTTATTGTAACTTAATAATAAATACAGAATATGTATTTACCTACAATTATGTAAGCATCATAATAATAGCAAGATACAAACATAATAATAATAATCAAAAATCATGTCAATAGGCATTTATTATCAAATAATTCAAGTGTACCCCAGTCTTGAATATATCGGTATATAATTACTAACTGCTAATCTTGCACTGGATTCTAAGTGCCGTCTGTGAGACGAGAACGATATGTTGTCTTAATTAAATTCATCTTTGAAAAGGTGTACCTACCTGTGTGAATCTGCCAAAGAACGATATTAAATGATATGCAACTTTTTTAAATGACGATACTTTACTTCGTCCATTATATTCTAAAAATTATTCTTAGGTTCTAAATTGCGTGCTTTTAAAATTCTCATTTTGAAGCAGAAGAACTTTGTTTTCTTAAAGAGATTGTGGTGAAAGCTTATAAGCCAGATAACAGCTACGATACATGGGTAATTACTTTTGTATTGTGGTCTTGTTACTCGGCTGCGAACCACAAGGTCCCAGGTTCTATCCTCGCTCATAACAAAACCGCTACAAGATAAAGATAATATTACGTTTCATAAATATAATTCTTTCAGTATGCGCGTCTTGGGTATTCACCTCAAAAGGTCTTGGTGGTTCACTGGTTCGATCACAATCGACTTCATGCCCACTTCTGAAGTAGACTGTGTTCTAAAAGAATATTTTACATATACTATTTGCAGGAAATTTATTAGCATTAATTTTATGGTACTGCAATTATTTTAACTCCTTGCACCAACTCGCACATTGGATTAAAGAGCTTTTAATATTTCAATCTGCATTTAAATTAAATGAATTTATAAGACAAATATTGATACACATTTCGGAATCTCAGATGTCATTTTTGTTCTTGTGTAGATGGAAAAGATGGCAAATGTGCAAATTAAAATGTAATATCGAATTAGTAATTTAAAAAATGTGGCATTTCAAGGGATTAAAGACATAAGGATACATGTAACGTTTGGATATCACCATTTATCCGAACTGAAATTTAAAAACGTGACGTGAAAAAATAAATCCCAAAAAGAAAATAACATCATTCTCTTCAAAAACAATTTCAGTGTTTTCGAATGTTTTTCTGAAATGATGAATTTTTGAAAGTTATTATTATGAATGCATTGAGAAAGTATAACAATGCCTTAATTACTAATCTGGGGACGCCACTAAAATAATTTTAGTAGCAGCTTAAAATAACAGTTATGAGGATAAGTCATATCACTTACTCTTCGACCCACCCGAAGGCACACTAATAAATAATACTGAATGATCGGACTGCCGCAACAGTAACACTGGCGAGAACTGTGGTTGAGTCCTTGAGTCATCACCGGGCACGGTCTAACCCTTCCAGAAGGAAGTACGTCCCGTCATCGATGGGAGGAGCCAGATCCCCCTCCTTTTGGTGTACGTTCCAGGGTGGAGAAATCCAACCACAATACCGGAAGCATCTCATCCTCATTTCGAGGTGCCCCCCCCCCGGAGGTCCAGTTATGAGGGTAAAAAAAAACTTGTCTTATTAATCTCTAAAATCTCTCTAAAATCTTATTGCCTATATTTCACCACTTTGTAGATATTATATAAATTTTCTACATCATTCCACAGTGTATCCTTCATCGGAGTAAAATAAAATAAAGTGTACTAAAATAAGTAAATACACGGAGAAGTTACTTGGCTTGACTTTTCCTGAATCTCTCTAATATTTAGAGCTTCTCGTGCGGAAATTTAAAAGAAAGAAAAACCTTGTCACTTTACACTAGGTGCATGTTGGAAATTACATGACAAGGGTCCTTTAACACCTGCGTGAAACCTTACTGTAAAAAAGCTACGGAAAGTAGATGCTTTTGAACGGCTTCTTACCCAGATAGAGTTTCACAATAAAATAAAAGAAGAGTACTAAAGTAATCAATTACCACAGACATCCATTAATGCTACTTCATCATCAATAGAAATCGATTGCAGCTCTGCTCTTAATTACTTTTACAATCCCTTTTAATTACTTACCCTTTAATCAATCAATCAATTAATTAATAATTACTACTAATAATAATAATTTAATTAATATTACTTAATAATTTTTAAATTTATTTATTGATTACTAATCCCTTTTAATTAATTTTACAAACTTTTGATTTCTAAAACTGCACTTGATTTGCCGAAGAATGTTGAAATAATTTGTTTATTAACAGTTCAGATTTCGATCTGATGTGACATAAATTATATTTCTAGATTTGAAAAAGAATATTTACAGTTATATAAGCATTATTTTAGGTGAAGCATTATGCAGTTTTGAAGACAGTGAAAAGACTTTCGATTTCATGATGTCGTTTTATTCCATTTTGGAGAAACAGGCATATGTACAAGCGATGAGCACACACACAACACAAAACGACACAGAGAGGAAGGAGGAAAATGCACTTGAACATTTTATCCCTGGTCTTATATAACCAGAGAAATTGATAGGGAAAATATTTCTTTACAGTGCTAATATATTATTAAGATTTCGATAGGGATTTTTGCTACACGCGCCGAGGAGGCAGGGGAAGCACAGAGATCTTTTAAAAAAGAATCTACTTATTGGACATTTTTCTAGCCCTTCACGCGGAGTGTGGGAAAATGAGGCTTTTAGCCGATTCAGCAATTTTACAAAGCTCTCTTGAATTAATTACGTAGAGAAAGTGGAATTGGATTACGAAATAAGAGAATATTTTAGAATGAAGTTACTATGGGCTAAATTAAGATACTTGGAAATTAATTAAATTGAAATTAGAATTAAAATATCATTACATATATATATTTGATGGTTAAAATTAAAATATTCTTTTGCACAGCACAGTACTGGAAGAAAGTAAATAAGAATAATAAAAACTAGGAGAGTTCTAAATGTCGGAGATACGAATCATAGAAAATTATAGTTCAAGCGATGCGAAAAGGTACGAAAAATAAAAGATGTGGATATTTAAAGAATAGTCATTATTCAGTCAGCGCCATATAATACTTTATTCGCATTTAATATATCTGTCAACCCGCTTAGGCATCCAGCGTTAACCCCTTAACTGTGTTTCTTTTTCCGTAATCTAAATAGAATTACATGTCCATTTTCGAGAATCCGCTGCTGTATTGGTACAATTAAGAATCCATAAAATACTTGAAATGTTTTTGAATTACATGTAACTTTTATATCGAATTTTTTTAACTATTTAACAGTCTATTGGACACATGGACACGACATTTAAGAGTTAATTGATTGATCGTTGTCGCTTTACGGTAACTGAAGATAGAGTTAGGGTTAATCTAAGGCTCCAATCTATCCACTTGGAGTAGTTAGGTCATAGGAGTAGATATAACTCGATCCCATACCATTGCTTTACTCCCAGAACAACTGTGTCATCGGCTTTTATTCTGTATTTGTGGTGCCTTCCTGGTAAATTCTGTATATCAATACCGAAATTTCAAGTGTTATAAGAGTGCAAAGGATGATTATTATTATCAATTACTTAAAAGTCGATTTGGCGTAAGATGAAAATTAAATAAAAGTTTTTGCAAGATTTTACTTTCTTTAAAAAAAAAGAATTCTCTTCACTTTTTTTGCACCATTTATTTTCCTATATTGAAATGAATATCATAATATAATATGATATTCATTTAATTATTAATTAGTTTATGATATTTGCTTTATAAATTAATAACAATGTCCTATCGTATGTAATTAAATTAATTTATTATTTGATGGCTAAGCTCTGAAAGGGTTAAAATAATATATTGTCACTTAGAATATGCAATGAACAAAATTTCAAAATTCTAGCATCTCAAAAAATGAGTAAAATGTCGATTACAAAATTCCATCCTTATTAACTTGAAACAAATCAAGTTAAGTTAAAGAGTTTAATAAATATACTTTATAAAAATGATAAATAAAGATGTTTTAATTATAACCCCCTCACCCCCTGTAATTGTAACAGATTTTTTTTCTTTCTGTATATTATATAAAAATTTAATTCAAACAATTAAGAATTTATGCTTCTTTTCGAAACAACAAATAAAATGGTCCATACGATCTGACAATGTACTGTACAATGTACAAAACATATTGACAATGTACAAAACATGTTGATTTGGTTAGTTTTCGTACATTTTGTTACATTTGTTTCTCTAAAATATTTCACCAATTGTGATAAATAGGACAGGAAACAATTTTGATTTTGTAAACTTTTAGCTATCTATTTATCCTTTTTTTTCCTTTTTTTTTTTTAGAATTTAACAGGAATTAGTTACTGGGTATCGATTACAATGGCTAACCTGCATAATTATTTTTTTTCCAAACTGAACAAGTAAAGAAGCCATGCATGAATTGTAAACAAAACAAAATGCAAAGAAAGAAAGAAAATCTTTGTAAACTAATTATTACTTCTCGCAAAAAAATGACGTAAACAATGCTATTTAATTTTTGAATATTTTCTAATCAAAATATACTATTCTAAAAATACCCAAAATTATTATTAAATTATAATTTTTATATAAATATAATATTTGAGATATTATTACAGTTGTGAATATATTTACATGATACATATAATTCTACAAAACTAGATTTTTGAAAGAAAAAAAATATGGGATTAGTCTTATCCGAAACGTCATAGCATGATAATGCTTTAGACTTGTCGGCTTTTATATTATCTTTAAATTTTATTCTTAGTTATGGCAACGATAACTTGAGCAAAGAAACCGAAGGGTGTTGTCTCCACGAAACTTTCTCGCATTCTCTTTAATAACTACCCGACTTAACACAAAACTGTTGATCTTGGGCAAGGCCATACATGCCACGATTACTCAGATTTTTATTTTGAGAATTGTGGGCTTTATAGTATAATAAAGAAAACATGTTTTTATGTATTAATTACATGACATTGGTAAACAATAGCTACGAATTATCGATCTTTGATGGGAATATAGCGTTTTTACTGAACTTTTGAATACGATCTTTGGGCGATTTTTTTGGGAGGTTATTCGTTGACATGTGGTTTACAATGCATCAGAAATTCGAATATGTAATTTAGATGCCAAATGAAATTAAAATGTGATCAGATTTCATTCATTTAAGTCGTTGAGGTTTTTTGAGTGAAAATAAATAAGTTTACACTTAAAAAAATCTGCATTTTAGATGCTAAAAACACAGAAATCTCACTTGCCTAAGTTGTATCGTGTTTGAATAATGTCATTTACATGATTGAAAAAGTACAGGACAACAGATGGTCATCATCTCGACGGATTCTGCACCAAATTTGATATGGATTTATGTTTTTTTTTTTAAATTTGTGTATTAAATTTTATATATCTAGCTTTTTACGCTTTGTAGCTATTGTGTTTACTTGTAGTCAGAGTTCCGCTGAATGGATTTCATTCAAAATTTGATAAAAAATCAACAAATTTGGTGTTAAGTCCATATACGAGATTTCATGCATATAGTTCAAAGAATTTTTGAGTTATTGTGTTCACAAATAGACATATTTCCAAAAATTTGTTAATTTGGAGATTCATCAAAATGTCGACTTCGAATTTTTTGACGTTACAATACTTTCTCTTCGTATATATTGTATACAATAAAGCAAAAATGTTTAATATCGTCTCAGTGCGCATGTGTATAATTGCTATAACAAAAACAATGAAAAGTATTGTTGTAAAATTCACATTAAATTGAAATTAACACACATTAAATTTTGAAAATTAAAGTATTTTGAAAATTTTCTTAGAAAATTAACGAAAAAAAATCCGAATGGAAATAAAATTGATATAACAAAAGAGCACACTTTTTAAATTTTGTGGTGTTATAAAAATGAATTTTATGGGACCATAGGCAATGAGTTTTTAGATTAAAAATCTAATTATAAAAAATCATTTTTAGATTAAAAATCTAATTATAAAAAATCATTTTTAGATTAAAAATCTAATTATAAAAAAAGTTTTTTACTGTTTATCATTCAAAAAATAACTACTTGTAAGTTTAGCAATTCTAGCTTCAACGATCTATCTTGCAGAATGTTTTGAAATAAACTCGGAAGATAGTTTTACAGATGGCTGCTATTGGTACCGAGTCGATGACCATCGACATTGGCGACAATTTGGCGATCTGGTGATGAATTTGGTGACAAAAATGAAGGGACATAAGATTCTCTCCGATATCTCCATTAAGACTCGAGTTTCATCGTTTGTTCTAGAACATTCGATGTCCTGCCATGAGAGCTATAAAAGCAGAGATTCACAGATTAAGGTTGAGTAAAGACAAGAGTAGCAGTTAAGAGAAATCCTTTTCTGTCTCTATTAATCTCCAGCAAATTCTTTGAGTTGTTGCCGTTTTTTAATAGAGATTTGCTGCATAGTAACGATGCCGATCCTTTGTTTGTAATAAAGGTAACAGCTTTACACCATAAATAAACCAATTACATTTTTTTAAATACAGTTTTCAATGAAGAATTCCAAATCAAAATGATTTTGGTTTCCGACTGCATATTTACGACCAAGGAAAAAATAATAATAACTGTAACTATGCATTCCTGACAACAACAAGAAGAAGGAAAAAAAAAAAAAAAGAATAAATTCCTATTTTTTCATATAATTCAAATTTTTTTCCGTTTGTTTATTTAAAATCGTTTCGTAAAATTTCAAATGTTACATTAGCTTTTGCATCAGCAATGAAATTTTAGTACCTTTATCGTTGTATGTGTTTGACCCTTAATTAATGATGATTTTCTAAAATGGAATTCATTTCATATTTTCTATAAAGGTTACATTTATTATTTTTTTAAACTTTGCTTTAATTGTATGGCAACAGTTATAGAATTTATTTTGATGATACACATGTTCTAATTATTGAGTTGTTCGGAAAGTAATTTCGTTTTTTTTTTTTTTTTTTTTGTGGAAATGAAAGACAGTTTTCGTATAATAAACAAATACTTTATTAAATTATATATTGGCCGTTCTGGTCCAACACCTTTTGCCGTCTTTCTGGAAGTAGCATCATTCCACGTTCATAAAATTTTTGGTCTTTGCTGCCAAAAAACGGATCGAGGTGGTTTTTGACCTCCTCATTTGAGGTGAAGGTTTTACCGTCTAAAAAATTTAGCGAACCAGTTCTGGCACTGGCGTACTGTCAACACACCTTCTCCTTACACATCGGTCCATTTCTTTCTGGCTTGAACAGCATTTTTACCCTTTCTGTAGTAAAACAGTATGTCGAAAATGCTGCTTATCGCTCTCCATATTTAAAAGGGCACAAATCAAAAACTACTGCGTAGAATTAATTGGAATTTTTCACACATATTGGAATTTTTCACCTTGTTATATGAGCTCTTAAAACATATAAAAATTATACGGCTTAAATGTGAAGTTGGGTGCAAAAAAATACAATTAAATCCTCTGTCGGGAAAAAACGAAATTACTTTCCGAACAACCCAATAAAATTAATAAAAGTCTTTTTATTGTTGTTCACATCTTTCATGTTAATTTCACTGATTTATATTGCCATATGATACTTAAATCAACTAATAGAAGGATACTAATATGAAAAGGTGATTTCGTTTGTGAAAATTTTGAAAAGGCTTTTTTTCCGTCTTTAAGTTACTTTTTACT
Source organism: Argiope aurantia (assembly GCA_026543865.1). NCBI lineage: Eukaryota > Metazoa > Arthropoda > Arachnida > Araneae > Araneidae > Argiope > Argiope aurantia. The sequence continues at coordinate 1,739,098 of JAPMOR010052242.1, read as the reverse complement.
TTCTTGTACGGGAAATATACAAAGATAAAATGCTGTAATTGTGAGAAAAAAAAATATTTAAAAAATTCAACTGCGAGATTTTGTAGAATCTCTGTTTCAAATCAACCCGAATCTGGAAAACGCATTTTTGAAATTATCCCGCCGTAGAGAATAATCTTCATTTATGTCATAATTTAATTTTCAATGCTTTGTCAAAGCGGAAATTAAAGTCAAGCGACATTAGTCAAATGTGTCGAGCTAGTTCAATTCTGGAATCCATTGAGTATTTTTCGAGAGAAACAATCGCCTGCATCACAAGCATTACAGAAGACAACAATCAGGTTAGACGACATACGCAGTTATATTTGCCATACTTAATTTCCATTGATTTTACTTAAATTACCTCCATCATGTTTCGCTAAATAGAGAAATACAAATGTTAAAATAATTATCATAAATTGTCAAATGTTGAGAGGTCAAGGAAGGGGGGGGGGAAAGGAAGATTTTAGATTAGGTTCATGATATCCAAATTACACTGTTGTTTAAATGTTTATGAGCAATGTTGTTTTTAATAAAGGTTGCATGTATCGTGTGCTTCAAGGCAACATTTAAAAATCCTATCTTTATTAAATGTTCAAATTATGTTCAAAATTGATTAACTGTTTTAATTTTAATTTATGATATGCATCTTTTGTACCGGTTTTGTTATTTTAATATAAAGAATAAGAAAAGTTTTTGCAAAGCGATGGTTTTTGGAAAGGTTCAAATTGCACCAAAAAATGAACAATGCTTATTAATGTTACATGTCATCAAAAAATAAGTTGAGCATAGAATATAAATATAACATTTTACTCTCCATAAAAAAATAAAAACTTTTGCATTATAAATTGATCTCTTTCCAAAAAAACTGTTTGATTTCATTTTAATATCTTTCAAATAAAGCCGTATCTTTAAAACAATTTCTTGCTCTATTTCGACACCACCAGACGAAAATACAAATCCTGCATGCCCTCTCAGCAACAACAACAAAAAAAAACGCATATTAAAATGTATCTAATATAATCCGACGCTGTGTCAATCACCCTTAGCGGATACAGCATTAGAACATACATCCAAATCTAAGTTGAGAGCAGTCGGCTGGTAAGAAGAAAAAAAATTATCATCCAGTTTTCTCCCCCCCCCCCCGTTTCATATAAAGCCGCATCACCTGGCATTGTGTGACGTCACGCGATATTCCTTTCCTGCCCCCACCCCCCGTCCAATCAAATCGTAGTCGTGTATACCTTGCCGCCTTTTTCTACTGCTCTTGCTCAGACGATTTTCGGCTGGAGACCGGTTTCGATCGCGCACAAAAACATTCTGAAGCTGCCTGTCTATTCCTTTTGTCGAAGTAAACAACTTCGAGCGAGACACCAGTTGGATTATGTTGTGGAGAGTTCATATCCTCTCTGAAGGCATGGCGATAACAATTCTTCTGAATTTGTTTTCTTCGATTAATTCCTTTCTGTGAATGAGACGAATTTAGACACGTGTTGATGTGAAGATTTTACGCCAGTCCCTGGAAATATTGGTTTGATTGTTATTTAACTTATACTGTAACTGTCATTTTTGGAATATTGTAATTCTGTGGAATTTATTAATTGCGTTGCGCCACCAATCATTCGTTAAAAACTTTTTTTAGATTTTTTAAATCAATTATTCTTGAAGAACACATTCGTGAAGAACGTTTTTTTAGCAGATTTTTCTTCGTTACGAACAAAAACGTACATAAATCGTCTGAAATCGTTTTGCAACTAATTATTTGCTTTGTTATTCATTTTATTTGGTTTTATTTAGAGAATAAATTTGTTTTTCACTAAGGAAAATTCTATTCAAGGTATGCTTTGTCTGTATTTTATCTACAAAGAAGTTTGAAATTGAAAAAGTTTTTAATTAAATTTCTTTCTGAAATTGTAATTGTTTTGAATTTCTATTTTTAGAAGTAGAGTTCTTGTCCCAAAAAACGTTTTTTTTTTTCTCTCTCATTGTTTAAAAAAAAACTTGTTTTTATCGTTGTAGGAACAAGAGAATAAAAATTGGTTATTTTTAACGTGAAACGTGTAAGGAAGTGTTCCTTTTCCTTCATTCAAAAGTTGAAGATATGAATAAGATCTGAAAAAATAACGATAGCGTTCATTTCCTTCATTCACAAAGCAGACGATTTTTTTCGCTTATTGATTGTGTGTTAGTTTCATGCTTTCCATTTTGTGTGCAACATAATTTTATGTTCTGCGTCCCGGAGCATAGTTTTAAATTTATTTGAATAATAACAGCAGGAAAGTGTGTTTAGCGCTCATCATTTCTGTGAATTGAGCAACACGAAACAACCTGTGATTCACTTCATCTGAAATATTTATGCAGGAGATCGTGCATGTCGGACCCAAAATTAGAAATAGCATATTTTTCCTGGCACGCTTCTCGTAGACGATCACGTGCGTTTATGGGTGCTAGTGCTATCGTTTGCCACTCGTCATTGGTCACGAAGTTTTGGTGACGAATTTCGCTTCGATAAGCAGAATTGCACTTTTGTGGGGTGGTGAAAACAAGTCCGTTAGTTTGTGAACAGAACGGTGGGGGTGTCGCTTGAACTCAGCAGACCCTCTAGAGAAAACAAGGGGAGGATATCGAAGGAAAAGAAAATCAGACGACTTCTCGCTATCGTCTTAGAACATCCGGCCATCTGCGCGACACTTCGAAGACCGGATTTGTGCTGGTAAAATCACAAAATCTTCTGATATATATGCATTTGGAAAATTGGATAGATTATGTGCAGTTTCAACAGGTGCGGGAGTACTTGAAGGCGATGCCCAATGTGAGATATTATTAGTGACTTATACATCCTTCTGTAAATTTTCGTTCCCATAATGGGAAATAGTGCCACTACTGTATCGCTGCAAGACAGCACTGAAAATGGACATGGACATAAAAAACGAGTCAAAGGAAAGGTAAGATTTGCATATTTTAATGATTTGCTTAAATACTGCACCTTAATTTGTATATTTTGTTACTTTAACACAAAACTAAATTTCGTTATATCGATGCTGGTCTTAAACTTAAAAACAATCTTTGCAAATGACCCATTGCATTTTTGTAATATTGCATTTATCTACATACTTATGCAGTTACAAAATTCAACCATTTTTGTATGTTTGAAAATATTTTAGCTTTCGTTTTTAAAAAAATAGAGAGGCGAAGTATATTGTTACAAAAAAAATTCTTTTTCTGTTAATGTATTAAAGAATAAGCAGCCAAATATTAGTTTTTCTGTAAATTAATCTAAAAAACTGAAAATAATAAAAAATTGTCAACTTATTATTATTCCATTAAAAGTATATAATACATACAATATAGATGGCAAGAAGATAAATATTAAATTATATAAAAAAATGATTCAACTGTCTCAAAGTTTGGATAATATTTCAAACAATTTTCGATATTTAAAATGCGATTTTTTATTTGCGTCTGCATTATTCGCTTATGGAAGCATCTTAATAGCTGAAAAAAATATCGCAAATGGGTAATTCAGAAAAATTCGTTATGCCAAAAACCCCATCCATATTTCAAAATTACCATAATAGCTGAATTTACTCGATTTCAAAATGAGGTTAATGCATCTATTTTCCTTGTAATATTTTGCACTGACATTTTGATTACTTTTTTTTTCTAAGCGTGTTTTTTAACTTTTTGCATTTGTTATTTGAAATTTCCATTATTCTTAACTTTATACTTTCAATATAAAATCCAAAATAGCAACATTCACCGAGGCTAAAATGACATTTTTTTATAAGATATTCATCATAAATATGTCGATAACTGATATGACCTTAGTAACAGTTGATCGTATGACCCATTGTTTTCCGTGCTATGATTTCAAGGTAATATTATAGAATAAAAATTCAAGGTTTAAAAAATTATGAAATGTCTTTCTGCATTTTTATGCATACACATTTCGAAGATGAATATTCATTTAGCCAGTTTAATAGTTTCTTGTTTGATATACGACTTTTAATTTTTATTATTGATTTTAAATTTTCTTTCCTTTGTGTTTATAGTCCACACGCGACAGCCTTGGCATTTCCCGTTCCAATTCGCAAAAGCAATTTTCTGTCTGTTCGGAAGTCGTTCGGCTGACCTTGATTGCGTGTGGATGCCATAATTGGTTCGTCTTGAGAAAAGAATCGATTTCGTGAGGAACTGTCCCGATAGTTCTGAAAATAACAGAAGGAATTTAATTAGGCTTAACTATGGATAAGGAATTATTCGTATATACATTTTATTAAAAAATTAATTTTTTATGTATTAAATACTTTTCTTCTTTCATATTCTACTATTATATCTATATTATATTTTCTTCTATTATATTCTCTTATGGAAACCATCGAATTTTTTATTGATCTTTCAGAAAATCTTTATATCAAAGTTTTAATAAAGCAGAAGAATACGAATTAAAATTGCGCACTAGTTCTAAAATATTTGAATTTAATAAATGGTATGATTAAATACGGTTTTGAGAACTATATCTTACTTTTACATTATTTGAATTACGCATCGGAAAAATGTAATTTTTCAGCTGTTATCTGAATATAGAATAAGAATAAATTTTAAACGAATAATAGATTAGTTGTCCGTAATTGGGAAGTTCATTCAACATAGCTCTTTGAATTTTTAATTTTATTTATTTAAACATAGATTTTTAGATTCTGTTTATTCCAATTTACCCAATTTTATTCATTCCAAAACAAATTATCCGTGCAAAATAAATTTAGACATATGATAATATAGTTAACGTCACTCCTGTATTGTATATTATTGAAACAAGTATAAAACTGTTTCGTTTGATCTTTATTATTTGTTAAAAGAGTCTTATTAATTAGGCATAAAAGTGCAGAAATTAATCGTCTTATACAAATCATCACTTTGATGGTAGGTTAGAAATGTATTAGGTGTAATTACGAGTATCTACTTTTTTTTTTCTTTATGTATTCAATACAACAGCACAATTGAAATTGCTTTTTCAGCATCAAAAATTTTCTTCAGCGCTCATCTGAATAGAGAATAAGGATAGATATTTAAACGAAATCTCGACTAATTTCTCGTAAATAAAAAATTCATTCAACATAATTTTTTGAATCGTTACTTTTTTCTATTTGAGCATAGATGTTTAAATTTTATTTCATTACACCCAATTATTTAAATTCCAAAATAAATTTAGACACATAGTGTAATTAGGATTCCTGCCATAAATTACGTGTTGTTTAAACAGGAGTAAAATTGTGCAATTAATATAAAGATATTTTTTTAATAAAACCAAGCGTTTTATTTTATTTATCATCTTTATTGTTATTTATTAATTATTAATATTGAATATGAGTATTGCAAACAGAATCGCTCGGTATTTAAATCTTATGTGAACTACAAAATATTTTTCATAATTTATGTAATATCTCAAACAATAATTCAACAAAAATTTCTCAGATTCAGTATAAAATTCAGTTTTTAGTTTTACTTTCAAACAGATTGAAATGAAATCAACAATAATATTTTGTTCCGGCCTATAAATATATTTCAAAAATTATGAAGTCTAAATTTAATGCAGTAAGGTATCATATCCTGAGAAATATTCTGGACACAACAAATTTTAAATAAATGAATGAATGTTTCTATTTTCCACGATCAACTAAGACTTATTTATGAAGTTTTGAATGTTAAACATTTAGAAAAACTCAACATTTTCATAATCTTAGGCCAATTAATCTTGAGAAACCTGCGCGCTGATTGGCGTATTTTCTTTGAAAGGATCGATGGAAAATCTAAAATTGTCCTTTTTTTTATTGAATAGTGATATTCAAATTTTCATAAATCAGTCAGTTTAAGCGATTGATTTAGTTGATTGGAAATTAACTCTTTTTATTTAAAATATTAGTTTTTCAAGAACATTTTGTTATTCGTGATTTCCACAGCAGAAGCTTTATGTAAAATCAAAAATTCGTTATTTATTAGAGCATTTATTGAATGAAGTTACATAAAATATAATCATTTTCCATTTAGACCATTTTAGCAGATCTGTGTCTTACTAAAGGTTTACAAATCAGCTGTGTGGCCCTGATTTGAATCGATATCCTGTTCATATTAAACAAAACTTGCCTTAAAATAAAACTGATTTATTGGATTAATAATATAGAGAGTGTAAAAGATCATAAAATAATTTTTCTTGAATTTATTTTTTAGAAAAAATATTTCTTATTTGTTTCATTTCCTACAGACACGTGCTGAAAATTATATTTTTGCAGATTTCATTTCCAAAAAGATTTAATTTATTTTTAGTTGGAGCTTTAATCAATGTGATGGCAACACTTTGAAAAAAGCTAATTTTTTCCCATGAATGCGAAACGTGCTCGTGCAGCTTAAATTTTATTTTTATTTTGTACGAAAAAAATTGTTGAAAAATATAGTTAAAATATTTATTTAAAAATAGAAATTTAATTTTAAGGTTAAAATCTTGATATCATTTAGAAGATAAATTTTTGATCTTTAACTTCATGTAAAAATGTTTTTTGTGCGATAATATTTTCGGAAGTTATAGCAGGAACACGCCAAAATTTCGCTTAATTTTTAAATAAATAAAATTCTAACTGAAAATTCGAAAAAATAACCCCCAGGTGTACATTCCCAGCCTCCAAGGTATACACGTACCAAATTTAGTAGCTGTAGGGTGAATGGTCTGGCCTGTAGAGCGCCAACTCACACACACACACTGAGCTTTATTATAAGTATATATATATTAAACTATTCTTATCAGTAAGTCATAAAAGTTTAGGAATTATTCGCCTTATCCAAATGATTAGTTCGAAGGCAGTTTGGTAAGAGTATCTTCTCTTTTTTTTTCTTGATACCAGTGTAACAGCTAAATCAAAATTACTTTTGTAACAAAAAGTAAGATTTCCAATAGATTGCAAAACACAAGCATCACATCTTCAGTACCGAACTAATTTCAAATATAGCAATGTCATTTTTATAAGTGTGACACATTCTAACATGACAATGACAATATCCTCTCTAAAAATAAAAAGACCTATGCCATAAAACGCTGGTGATATTCTTCTTGCTAATAATCTTCTCGATACTTACTCTCTTGTCAGCAGAATGCATACAACCTTTCTACCTACCATAAAAGCACACTTCATTTCATCTTTTACGTCAGTCTGTTTGCACACTGACTTATTTTCTTTTCACTTCCGCTCTTTCTAGTGTGCCGAGCACCCTAAGATTTCCATTGTGAAAACACTCCTGCAACCTGGCTTAGCGCCACGTTTTTCGCTTGTTGGAATCATTCCAAAAAAGCTACGAGAAAGTTATTTAAGCTGAGATTTATGTCTTATTTTCCTGTCACTTATTGCTTCCGATGCAAGCTAACGTTTTATTAAGGTGACCCAAAATCTCATAGTTGACAAAACGGTCCTCCTGACTTACACTACTGATCCCTAATTTTATTTATAAGAGATTAATTACATTAGAAAATATAAACGAAATTTAAAGAGCTATAGGATTTCGATCTATGAAAAAGCGAAGAATAATAGTTAAGATGCGATTAATTATTACATAAAATAGTTAAAAGTTTCGATAATATTTTTAAATAAGCACAACAGCATGTGAATATTCTTAAATATTAATTATAAGAAGGTAAATATGAATTTCAATAACTTTAAAATATTGCTAATGTATATATAAACGAATTCTGAATAAATTGTTTGTCATGAATTTAACTTTTGAACAGGATGTAAAAAATACTATTCATCCTGTTTTTTTAAATTTTCCAGATGTGTTTAGAAAAATGCATTGAAGTAACCTATATAAAATCAAAACATTATATGGAATGTTTTGTTTACACTACTTCGCATATTGCTTATAATTTTCACGATAAACGCATTAACATATTTTAATAACTATACATTAATAGCAATCTGTAATATATAAATTAAAATATCTGAAACGCGTAAAAAACAAATTAAATGCATCTGGATATTTTTTATAGTGCCGATATGATAAATATTGTTTCTTTCGATTTTTTTTTTCGATTTATTGATTTTTTTTATAACATTTGCTTGCATAAGTTGTGTGTGTGTGTGTTTTTAAATCATGTACCTAAACAAAATTCATATTTTACAACTCATAGAATCGGTTTACTGAATAGATACATTTCCAATGCCCAAAATTATTGCTAACTTTTAAACACATATTTAGAAAAAAAAATCGTCTTATGTGAATATAGTTAAAAAAATTATGGCATTTGTTACATCACAAATACTTCGAGTGTATTTGAGTTACTTTTTCTTTGCTAAAAATGCAATTAATTAAAAAAAAAATTATATTTCCAACTTTTTACTACACATATAAAGTAATCAACTACCTTGAATTACAGACGAAGGACTTTAAAAATATCTCAATACTATTCGAATGCTGAGAAGTCCCATCAAAATCTTCTTATCAAAAAGAATGGTATGAATGGCTGGCTGTCAAGTAATTTATCTTCCGAACAGCAGTGGTTTTAATTGAAAATCAATACCTCGAGCGCTTCACTTAATGTTCAAAACTTTTTTTTATTGAATTGCTTTATTTAACAGAATAAATGCCGAAAGACTCAACGGCTAGAATTAGCCGCTTAAAAAAAATGCTTGCCACGTTTTGTATTAGTTTTGATATTGTGTATGGCAATTGCTATTGTGTTCTTGCCCCGTGGCATTGCTGCAGGAAGAAAATTCTTGAAAAAAGTACCGAGAGAATGAATAACCTCAATCCGTTTGGCATTTGTGGTGGAAACGGGCAATATAAATTCTTTATCTATTATTGAATATCAATAATTAAACGCATATCGAAAGATTTTCATAGTTTATCTTTGTTAGATCGCAGAAATTACGAATTTAAATTAGGCAAAATACGCAATAAATTGTATGCTAATTACTGACGTTTCTATTTGGCGTTTATTCAAATGAAATTGCTCTTTTTTTTAAAATTCTAGCCGTCATAAATTATTCTTATTTCAAATGCAGTGACATTAAGAGCGACATTATATATATTCATCTGCTTTGTAATGAAAGGCAATTTTCATTTACCTTCAAATTATCTTTTCTATACAAATTAGTTCTTTCATTAACGACATTCTTGTGGTTTCCATCTTCTCATTCTTTCGTATCAAACAAAATTCTTTCGTATCAAACGCACATTTCTTGCTTAAAATTACTATAATTGTTGAAGGCAATGTCATTCTGTAAAATAATATGCAAAAAAGTGGCATGAGTCTGTTTTTTGGAATAATGCATATGAATTACATCTTACCTTCACCTAAATATTATTGAATCTCCTATTCCGTTTAATGTAATTGTAAGCTTATATAATTGAACGTTTCACAAATAATGTTACAATTTTAATTTATTTTATTAAATTTTTTACTGAATTCCCTCATATATATTTCGAAATATATATATACATACAGATTAAAGTTCAATTTAGGATCTTGAAGAATTGAATATTTTGTTTTCCGATTCGTTGTCCTTTGTTTTTATCTAATATAATTATACAGATTTGTTCCGATAGAATTGAGAGTTCGTCTTTGTATTATTCTTAAACCAATCATTTATTTGCTATAGATATTTTTAATTTAACAATTTTTAATGCTTTGTTCTTTTTTAAAATCATAATATTATTAATATTTTTAATAAATTTTTCAGAAGCAAATGTTTCAGATCTGTATCTGTACTTTAGGTTTTTGAAGTCATGCATGTAATTTCAGAATCCAGTATAACCAGTTAACTTTTCACTTCGGAAAATGCGTATCTGAATGTAGCAATGACGAGTATACTCATAAAACACAGAGTATGTGTGATATGAAATGTTGTAATGAAATACACTTTTTGCATATGAACAAAATGAAACATAAAAAAAAAATATTTATTTAAATTTGCTGTTAGAGAATGATATTGGGTAAAGCATGGTACAACGCATAATAATCTTTTATTTGCTCCTTTGATTTCGATTAGGCCTAAAATATTTTAAACATCTTGAAATTTACAAATATGTTTGAGTTCTTACCAAAATTGTAATTCAAATGCAAATTGTCACTTTTTATTACTCCTGACGAATAAACTCGTCATAACGTAAAATGTTGTCTTTTTCTACGACGAGTATACTCGTCAGAAACAGTTAACTGGTTAACCTTTCATCTTCTTCTATTAACTCTTTGATATTCCATTCTAAATTAGCTATTTTTTATGACTCTGCGTCACTAGATAATATTAAAATAAAATGTAATTCTAAAAATTTTGAAAGCAGTATTGCTTCATGCATTCCAAATCCGAATTTTTCTCGCTACTTTCATTTTCTGCTGGAAGTTAAAGATAGTTAGCCCATTATTTATTGCATCTTATATCTTTAAACGAGCAGTTATTGTAGTATATAAAATATAAATATTCCATGCATCTCGGAATGGCTCTAACGATTCGGGTCAAATTTTATATTTAGATAAGTTTTCTCTTTTTAAGTTTATCTATATATAGATATCTTTCCTGAATTGCAAACTGCTATTGGAACATTTTGTTATCTTCTCTCATGCTGACCATATCATATAACACCATCTCGAACCCGATTTCACCATGGTAAAACTAATATACAAGCAACGATGGATAATCTGTAAAATGAATACTGTAATATAGCAGATTACTTAGTTTAATATGTTATTCGAAGTGCATTCATGATTTTTTTTTATTTAAATGACCAGTTCATATGTAGGTAAGATTGAAAAATACTTATATGTAATCAGTATGTGATTAAATATTTTCTTCGAAAAAACACGATTTTGGTCTCCCTTGTACTATTCATATAAACATTCCTAGTCTTTCTCTAGTTTAGTCCTGGAGAGTACTGTAGTACTTAACTAAAATTAATAGATTCAATTAGTTTTACTTTATACGAAGTATTTTTGGTAAATCATTTCTACCACCTTATTGTAACTTTCGATTCGTAAAAAATCACTCCTGCTAGAGCATATCTTTCAATATTATCAAAAATTACTATTCATAAGTGCAGCCGCTATTTCTGGAATAGCACTATAGCTAGATCGTTAGATATGATCGCAGTGTTGCTGTCCTTCTGGAATTCTAATAGAATAAAACGGAAAGGAAAAGCCGATATTTTTTATTTCGGTAGATCTTTTAATAAAATCCAGGTAACAAATTAACCTCATTTTTTCTCTCTCGTGAATTTCCTCAAACAGACACTCTTCCTCTTCGACTTTCTCTTCTGTCATCGCTCAGAGCTATAATTCGATCTGGAAAACCAAAAAAGAACGCACAAATTCGAAAAAGCACGTTTCCTATCTTAACAGGTCTCTCCGGTTCTTCATTCCATCTTGACAAGTTCTCTGTAGAGAAAAAAGACCGAAGAAGAGTTCACGTGTCTTTTGTATGGATTGTTGAGTCATCGGAATTATTCGTTTAGAATGAGATTCTTTGGCCTCGTAATTTTTTTTCAAAAAGGCAGAAAATGATTCATTGTGTGTGACTTTTTTAGAATGCTCTCCCAATATTTTGCTGAAAATGGATTATATGGGAAATTTTCAATGAGTTAAAAGATGGGAAGTGATAATATATCGATCAACCATTAATGTAGTCAATGACTGAACGATCAATCACTATAGTGTTACTTCTGACTCTTTTCGAAATTACAATACAAAATATCTATATTTATGAAATGCTAACGTACATGGCACAAAATCGCTCTTATTACTTATTGTCGAGTGGCAACAGTCAGATGTAAACAAACCATCATACAAATTTCACAGTTGTCTTGAAATCAGCTTTTCGCTTAGCTAATTTTTGAAGCTCCAAAATAATATTAGAAATGTTCTGAATATGGTTCGCCGTGTCACCAAAAAAGTGTATTCAGTCACGAAAGAAGGTATAAAAGAAATCAAGAAATAAGTTTCAAACTGAAAATGTAATCCCTTAACTGTTTTATTTTCTTTACTATCTAATAAGATGACACCTTCAATTTTGGGAATATTTTTTTATTTTGATTCAAATGGAAATCCATTGAATACTTGACTTATCTATATATTCGAAGTAATTTTAATATTGAATTATAATCGTTATGAATGGTTTATTTTTTGCTTACAACTATCAAAATTCGATAAATCGATGCACGTATGGCACTCGGGCAAAACAGTTAAGTGGTTAATCAAATGCAAAAATAGACCTAGCTTTTGCCAGATAGGTAATCGTGACGATTTGCCTCCGGAAATTGATGTTTATATCTTCCAAAACAGTTCTTACAAAAACAGTCTGTGTTATCTTAAAACAAAAGAAAAAAAATCTTTTTAATGATATCAGTTTTAGTTCCATACATTCTTTTTCTTAAATTTTAATAATATTTTCAATACTCTTAATAATATTTTCAATATTTTTAATAATGTTTTTAAATGCTATGATGGAATTCACACTTATCCATCAAACATTTAATTGCCTGCTTTTGCCAATCATTAACTCTGTAGTAACATTTTCACTTCCCCTTTAATTTCATAATATTCACACTTTAATTTTTAGAATACTAATTTGATTGAATTCAGATTTTCTAACAAGGGAAAATGCTTTTTAAATGTATACCATATTAATCATTTAACAGCCTAAAAAGTCTGTAATTTGGGAAAACAAAATGTTCGCGAAAGGCAACTAATTTTTTAATATTTCTTTAAATCTGATGACAGAAATCCATCGGAAGTCAGTCTGCGAGTATTTCAGTTTAGAAGAAAAGTGAATTATTGAATAAAATTTGGTAAGAAGTAAAACTCGTCGTGGAAGAAAAATTAAATTAAGAACATTATAATGAAATTAATGACATTTCTGTAATGGCGATATCAAATCAGATACCAAATTGCGCCTCTTTTATCTATTCGTCTGCATTTGTCTGCACTTTATGGCGCGTGCAATGGCTACCAAAATGGATGCGGTGTACTTGTAAATATACTAATAATATGCTCTACTTAGGGTTACTAGTGCATACTTGCTAAAAAAATCGTTTCTCTAGACATCTCATATATTCAATAGTTTTTTTAATACAAGTATAATGCGCCTGTCCTTAAGCATTTTAATTTTATTTATTTTAGATGAAATCACTATAGTTCTGAGAGTGGTAAAATTGTATTGCATCCTAAAACAAAATATTTAGATACATAACGATATATTTTCTCAAATTGTTACTAGTGCCAAATTGAAATAGAAATCTTCTGATTAAACATTAATTTTAATATATGAATTTATTCATTTTATTGTTTATTCTGAACAATTTGAAAGCAGTGAAAGGCGTTTCATTGTTTAATATTTTATTCGTATATATGATTTAGATAAGCAATGAAGACTGAAAATGGCGTCATTTAGAAATGACGCTTGTTTGATGCTTTTTAGGAACATAGAAAAAAACTCCTTGAATTAAAGTATTTATTTTTTACTTTCCCCATACTCAAAATAAAGAGAAAGTATCGAGACCTATGCCATTAGTTAAACGAATGAAATTTGTATGTCTTTATGCAACAATGACATATCTTTATTTAATTTTAGACGGAATCAGGCAACGATCAATTTAACAGTATGTCTGTCCATATTGTTAAATTGATCGTTGCCTGATTGCACGTAAATACAAATGTGCACGTAATACAAATATTCTAAAAATTTACGAATGAAAATTTTTTCATCAAATGATGACTGTCTGTCTTTCTGTGCATTTCTTGAATATGTAAATAAAATAATGCAGAATTACTACAAGTTAAATGAAAGACATTTGGAATGTGGTATTAACAATAAAATTTAATTTATGTATCAAATTCAAAACCCAATCTTTAAAAGAAAACCATAATTAGCCCCACCCTGCTTAAGCAGGAATGAACTACATGGCTCGGCCGCCTTGAACAGTAAATTTAGCTTTATAGCCAATGTATAAAAATGCCATTACGGGTTGCACATGCGACGACTCTTCAGAGAGGTATTTCCCGTCATCTGCGATGTGTTCGTTAAATGAACTATCATTACAGTCACTTTTAGGAATGTAGGCTTACTTATAAGCAAATTTTCAGACTCGTATTTGAAGTAACTCCTGAAAACATACTTTTTATAAGAAAGAGATTTGATGTTCAGTTTTCTTCCATACAGAGTAAATATATACTAGAAAGTTGAGAGGAAAAAAACTCCTTCCTAAGGGTAAATGTGGAGGTTTATTACATGGAACATCTGTTATTGTTGTTTTAAATTCAATTCTTTTGCGCTATAATCAATCTGAGCTGTATCTAATCGCAAAAAGTAGGTTATTGCGATTTGGTTTGCCTGGAAATAATAATAAAAAGAGGCTTAAATATCCACTTTCAGGTTTTTTGTAAACCTAATAAATATGCATATTCTTATTGTAGAGAATTTCCATGTAAAACTGAATGACTTCGGGATTCACGGGAATCATGAACCTTTTAAGCAATCGCCAGGAGTAAATGTTTTGTGTGAAAAGGCGCGCGTGCACGATGTCGTGATATGTTCATCATACGGTATTTTATTTCTTCTTTTCAAGGACCGGCATTTCATTGACCACCTTCTGTTAAATTCGTAAAATAGAACAAAGATGCGTTGCCTCATGGCTTAGTTGATATACGGTCTTCGTCATTCTCTGGTAAATAGTATAATTACTTCTAATGCATAAGTGGTTTTTCATCGGATTTTTTTTTTTTCAAACTGGAAAATTTCTATGGGTTTTGGAATGTTTTAATCTTAGAAAATCGTGACTTATGTCGATTCTAATTTTTCATTGAATGGCGAGGTTTTTACGAGACGCATTCAAACATGTCTTTTGACGTGCAAGAAAATATTGTCCTTTTTTTTTAAAATTTATTTTGCGGTTTTGTTTCCGAATGAAGAAATTTGACATTTATGTTCTGTTCATATTCTCTGTAACTATTAATATTTTTTGTTTTATGGACATTTTGTGCCATTTTATTATTTTTGGTGAACTCTTGATCTAAACGAGGATATATGTTATTTAAATTTCTGTAGTAATAGTAATTCTAAAATCAGGAAAAGTATTTCTTTTTTATCTATTGTTTCAATTCTGACTAATACGTATCAATGAGATTTTGGTTTTATATCATATAAAAATTCTAAAAAAAAAAGTAAAGCAGAATTTCTTAGCAGTAACCGTGGCCAGACTAGTAATTTTACAGGGTAATGTAATGTTTCTAAAACATATCTATTCAGTTTTTATGGCGCTACATGCGGATATTGCAGCATATGAAATCTCCAGTTTTATTGTACTCCAGATATTTTTCATTCTAGTTTGTATTTTTTGTTATGTTCATGTATGTTTTTTTCCAATTGATTGCAGCGTATTTTTTTTTTAAATTAAAGTCCACCTACATCTATACCAAACCAGGAACGGCCAAATGAGCTCTATAAACGAAGATGTGGTCTGATGTTAAGTGTCAAGCATATTAAGTTCGCTTTTCTTGTTTTTTGATCTTTTGGCCACAGTCAAGTAAATAACACCACTAATTGCGTAGGTTATTTATGATTAAACCACGTCCACATTATTTTATATTTAGAAGAAAAAAAACGAAATTAAACGCTATTTCAGAATTATAAAGCAAATTATAAAACGGACGTTGCAAATTATGATATAGTATGGTATAGTAATCCTCAAAAAACTCGAAATCGAGATTTTGACGTTTCAGATCTCCCCGAGTTCAAAAAACGCATTTTTGGAAAATGTCTGACCGTTTGTTTGCCTGTCTGTGACAAAGATAACTCAAAAGCGCTTTGAACTAGACGGACGAGATTTGGTAGACGGTCTTTACACCAAACATCTACAATACAATACTTTATCTACTTTACAATAAATATTTCTATCAAATTTTAGTAAAACCTGTTCTGAGGAAATCGGCTCGACTGGCCGAATACAAGTTAACACGATAACTACAAAACGAAAACTAGATAGATGATATTCGGTTCACAGACTTAACATCTATGATTTAGACATCTGTCAAAGTCTTAGACAAAACGAACAGCGAATTGTCTGTCTATCTGTACGCACTTTCAGAAACATGTTAACGGATAATTCAAAAATGCAATAATTTAAATATATCAAATTTGATATGGGATCAGTAGAGAAAAACATGTCATCTAAAACACAGATTCGATTTTTGGATACTATTAACCGCATGCCGGGTATTAATCGCCAAGAATGACACGATAGATTCAGTAAAAATATTCAATTCAATCCAAAAGTTAGTATTTCGTAACTATTATACGCCAGTGTCTTGCAACGCGTTCTCTGGCATGACAAGTTTATCAGCGAGTATGCGAGAAAGTTTTGGGAAGACCACTCCCCGTTGGTTTAATTGAATCTGACCTTGTAACTTTGATGTCTACCCGCATATCTACTTTGTATTGGTCTAGTACCTACATTGTTATTTCGATGTTTATATACTTATTAGATTGTTTCCAGAGTTTTAAAATTTCACTGTCTATGTAATGGAGATTTAAAACATCGTGTACTGGCATAGAGGAATAGTGCTAGATACATTGATTCAGCAATCATCTGTCCGTTTCAGTCCTTACAACTTTCTTGGTATGCGTATCTTCTTTATTCACTCCAACTTCATTGATCATTATATCATCATTGGGAGATTGTAACAAAAACAGCTTTGACCACTACATTCACTCAAGGTTTCATCTCCTCTTAAATGAATTTTATGTTTATTTCAGTCACATTGACCTTAGATGCGGAATTGTTTTTTAAGAAAGCTTTTTTATCCTTTGATATTTTGGTTAATTGGATGCCGAATTATGAAATAATCTTATTGTAGGAAGCTAAGAATATAATCATTTACCGTAGGCTTTCTAGTTATCCGGTCGCCAGGATTACTTTGACATGAGGAGGATTTTAAAAAGAATATCTCTCTGAGTAAAATCGAGTGAAGACATCGAGACAACTAATTCGGATGTATTCAAACAGCACCATTTTATTATTTTTTTTATTGGGAAAAATTCAACAGGTTTTTAATGTTTTAGAAAATTATAATTTATGTCGATTCTATTATTTTTTGTTGAGTGGTGATGTCTTCAGGTTCATTCAGACATTTCTTTTGACTTGCTAGAAAATGTACTTTTATTTATTGTTAATGCCCTTTTTATTTATTTTATTAATATTGCTTAGTTAGTGTAAGCTGTGTATCTATATTGCTCCTGTAGTCATCACATTAAAATATTACAATGACATTTTCCTCCATTATTTATCTGGATCAGGTTTGGTCTCAATTAATCCGGGCAAATTGGAATTCCTCTGTACTCTGGATGGAATTTTTCTCGGTGGACGGACCTATTCTTTTCTTCGGCGTCTCGAACTTTTTTCATTACTGATCAGATGGATCGGTCGGCGCAGATGGATCGGTCGATCGATTGTTTGGAAGAAGAAATCGCATAAAGCATAGTTTTACTGGGGCCAGTTTGGTGAGAATCTAATTCAAGAGCCGCTTTTATGTGACGAATGGCATAAAGAAGGGCAACTGACCACCCCGCAGATTGTTTTCAGGGGCTACCCTGTTGCCAGACCGATCGATTAATCGTTGTCTGTCTCGGTATCGACCCCCCCCCTACTCCCTCCGTCTGGCGACTGGCTGTTACCCTTAAGGGAGTAGGGCGGTAAACACGGGGGCGAGATCCCTGTTATTCGGGGGTGTTTCTTCTTATTGGTAGTCGAATAAGGCGATATCATTAATAAAATTTGTGCTTCTCTAAGTGATTTTTATTTATATTGCATCAGTGAAAATTTTCAGTGTGTTTGCTGTATTCATGTGTTATCTTAAACCATTGTTGTTCAGATATTTTGTACCATGTACCCAGGATGAGAATTATCTAATAAGCAAAGAGGACAACTGCCTTGGAACCCGAAATCGTAAAAAAAAAAAAAAAAAAAAAAAAATCGTTACTTTCAGTATAACTTAATATAGTGCTTTGATTTGGTCATGATACCGAATTAAAATCATATTGCCTATTGATCTTTAGAATTAAAATAAGGTATCATCCTAAATTTTAAAACTTTTTTTCGCATACTCCCTTCTTCATTGTTTACAATGTGATCTGTTATAATGACATTGATTTTTTACTTTCTAGTATACGTAGTCTAGAGAAAGTATTGGGTATGGTGCATAATTACCAGGCGTTTTTAAACGATATCATCCAGCTTTCTTGAACACTATTATGAAAAAGTAAATTATAAAAATGCAACAGTAAAATTTTTAAATGAATAACCCGAAGCATTGTCACCATCTACTTCAATAACCGAACGATGGTTGAATGGTCCACATTGAAGTTGTGGCATTAGAGTTGTCAAGCTTTTGTCTCCTTCATTGGCTCCCAAAATTGCCTGGTCGTCGAAATTCGTTGGTCGACCTCTTCCTGGCTTATCTTCCAAGCTACTGCAGCCAGATTTGAAACGAGCAACCATTCTCTGCATCGAATTTCGCTGATTGTGCCCTCACCGTGAGCTCGTTGACATAGCGAAATGATTGCGCTGCTTTCCATCCTTTCTCAAATGGTAATATGACGAATGTGAGTATGGTTATCGACACGCAATTTTATAACCTAAAAGAATATTTTCATTCATAAATTTATAAAATACTTTAAATTTTTATTAAAATATAGGAAGTTTATTTAAATTTCTGAAGTTGTGGGTATTCGTTCTGATAATTATGCACCAACCCAATAATAATAATAATCGTCCATGAATTCGAAATCGAGATTGCAACGAATTTCTACGTTTCTAAACTCTGAGTCTGAAAAACCCTTTTTTGGCTTTATGCCTTATGAGTACAATAGCTTAAAAAAGCTTTCAGCTAGATGGATGAATTTTTGGCATATAGACTTACGATTAAGTTTGTGGATTTCTATCAAATGTTGAGCAAAATCCTTTCAGAGGAAGTTTGTTTATCCGGTTGTTCGAATATAAATTAACACGATAACTGCAAAACAAAAACAGCTAGTTAGATAAAATTGGGTACATGTATGTAGGACTCAGGAATCACTACTATTTAGAATCACGCACATTTAATTACATTTAGGGCGAACAATTACATTAACATAAAAGAAATGAACATTAAATAGATTTCGTCGAATACGTCGCAGGATTAATTCACATGTGCCATCTCGTCTTTCGTTCAGAGACCCGTCTCGTCTCACACGTCTTGACTTTCGTTCAGACCCATCTCGTCTCGTCTGCACTCCGTCTAACAAGCCTCAACGCCTGTTGGCCAGCAGATGGCGCTCGTTATCAGGTGATCGTCACTACATGTATTTACATCTATAGTTTAGACAACTATCAAATTTTGAACTAAACCCAATAAGAAGTTGGCTATCTATTGGTCTGTACATTCAGAAATATATAAACATTATAACTCAAACGCAACGGCTTAAATATATCGAATTTGGTTTGGGATTTTGCAAATACGAGTGTAGTTTAGTATCAAATTTTTGTTTCAATCGATTGAAAAAAAGAATTCATCTAAAATACAAATTTAATTTTCGGATACTATTAACCGCCTATCAAGGATTAATCGCCAAAAAACTCGCCTAGAGATCGTACGATAGAATCAGTAAAAATGCTAAATTCACACCAAGGGTTAATATTTCGTGACTACTCTACGCCAATTCCATACAAGACATTCTCTAGGATAACACTTTTATTAGAAGAGTCTTCGAGAAATTTCTGGGAAATCGATCCCTCTGGTCTTTTCTGGCAAATGTCTGACTGACTCATAAATAATCAGTTCTGGATTGGGTTAAGGAAAAAATTCGTAATTTTTAAATCTTTTTGTATAAAATTACTTATAACCTTTGCTCTCAGATGTCTCCTCTCAAGTACCATTCAAGACGGTGCATCATTTTGACGTTCTTTTTTAGAAATTCGGTCGTTGAAAATGCCAACAGAGTAATAAGAAGATTAAATTAATTTTTTGGAAAAAAAATTAACAAAATCATATATTTTTTTTATTTTTCGTTGCAAAAAATCATTATATTGCGGGAATAATTATACATCGCATTATTTTTTTGGAATGTATAGGGTTATTTAAATTTTTAAAGTGCTGGAAGTAAAGGCCAGCTCTTATGAAAGTGATCGGCATTTGTTTTATTTATTTGTTATACATATTTGTGTCAAAACTGTAGAGTCTAAATTAAAACTCGGGTGAAAAAAGAGCCGACTTTGGAATTTAGGAAAGAGGTGGGGGGAGGGGGTTAGCTAGAAACTTGCCTTGTCTAAATGGCCCATGAAAGTCTTGCGTGTATCTCTTGAAATTCGGATGCAAATTTGACATTATCAAAGTATTTTCAAGTATAATAAAAATCACGATAAGATTTTTAAACAGGAGTATTTTCGATTCGAAATTCCTTTTGTGTGGATGCCTGGGGCACCTCAGCGCTATCAAATGTTTTCTCATTGATCTGATGCGGAAGTTTAGAGAATAGAATATAGTCTCATGTGGAATCTTTCGATATTTAAACATCAAAATCAAAGCACCAAATCTTTTACTGTCTCGTCCAATTTCAACTAGGGATATTTATTTAATAAACGATAAAATTATTTTCTTTTAATCTGAAAATGCTCATTTCTCCAATATCAGAACCTTTTGGTATCGTGTTAGCTTTTGGAAAGGAAAATTTTGAATTAGAATCCCATAAAATGATAGTCACAATATATATGGTCCTGATTCTCGTTAAATATCTCGAAGATCAAACGCCTTATCGCTGATGGGAGTGGAAATTGGGAGAGGATGGTACCTGCGCAAATACCATCTCCATCTTCTGATAGAGGTTCAACATTACGAGGTCACAATCCTATGTTAATCTAAATTCTTTTATTGTCATTCCAGTATTGTTAAATTACACACAAATATTCCTGTAACTGTGCTGATTCAGAAAATTGTCTCTTGATAAAATTGTTTTCTTTCAAAGCGCCTTAAAACTTTTTTTAAGGAAATAGTTTTCTTCATGTACTTTATTTAACCTTCTGTGATTTACAATTATTTCATTCTTAAATAATCGTAATGTATCTTGCGGATTCAAAATCGGTTTTATAATATTTGTTGATGCGTACAGGCTATTGTCTGATATATTTTGATTATTTCCCTTTTAAAAATATAATTTCGTCTAATGAGAATGAACAGTCTCTATAAGTGCTCTGTAAGAAAAAAAAAATTCAAATTGCAATGCATTAAAAGAAGTAATAATTGCAAAATGCATATTTTACAAATATATATTACTATGAATCGAGAAATTAAAATCATTTCTGTCGATATAAACTTTTAAACATAATGCTTATAGGATGGATATTATCTCTAAGGCATTATGCAATTTGCAATTTAAGTAAAGATTGTTAAAAAAGCTCTACAAGACATATAATTGAACAAAGAGCTACTAATTTTCGCACTTTCGAAATTTTGTTTCAGATTTTTCATCAAATTTATTAAAATTTTGTTTTTCTGCAATAGCTTTTGGAGGTGTTATTTACAAAAATCATTTTTATATTACTTTTAAAATTCAACAGGTTAGTTTTTCACAGATATCAATTTTATTTGCGTGAATTTCTTTCTTCAATTTAGAAGTGGACTATTTGCGGAAGTTTTATACCCAAAATTTTTTCACATACTCTCTTAATAAACTTGCCATGTCGGAGAAAGGCCTTAAAAAGCTAACTACGGGAGTACAATAGTTATGAAATATTAACTTTTGTAGTCAATTTAGCGTTTTCACAGAATTTATCGCATTATCCTTGGCGCATAATTTGGTGATTAATCCCTGGTATGCGTTAATACTGGGGAGATTGCATTGCCAAGAACAGAACCCGCGACGTTGAGGTTCTTAGCCGCGTAACATAACCACTAGACAAAAGTAATAAACCTAATGAAAAAGTAATAACCTAGTAGGCTGTTAACTGGCTTATGAAGCTACCACCATAATATTATCCAAAAATAGAGTTTGTGCTTTACACATGTTTTTCTCAATAGATTGAAATTGATAGCACAAACCAACAGACAGTCAACCCATTGTTAGATTTCGTTCAAAGTTTAACAGGTACCTACGTTATAAATGTTAAATCTGTGTACCGAATTTTATCTATCTAACTGTCTTCGTTTTGTAGTTATCGAGTTAACTTATATTCGACCAGACGGAATTTCTCTTAATAGATTTTACTCAAAATTTGATAGAAATCTGCAAATTTGATGTATATGCCAAATTTCAACCGTCTAGCTCAAATGGTTTTTGACTTTTCTTCATCACAGACAGACAGACGGTCATTTTAAAAATATATATTTTTCGAACTCAGGGAGGTATAAAACCAACATTTCCTCAAGTACGTGCCCCCCTTTAGGTATTAGTAAAACGAGGACATTCGTTAAAATCTCGAGTTCGAATTTTTTGACGATTACTATACTTTTCGATACTACGTATACGAGAAAGGAAAAATGGTTGTGTATTTCACAACGTTACTTTTCATTGTTTTGGCTACTGCATTTATGCAGTAGCCAAAGCGTGTTCCGATGATTAAACATTTTTGCACTTTATTTTTGCTTTAATTAAAAATAAAATTTGAAAATGGAATGGAACACAGACGAATCAAACCTGAAACTTTCCTACGCTATGATATTTCGAACTTAAAGGTTCAAACTCCTTTAATTTCTTTTTTTGTTACAATACTCATTTTCATTGAAAAATTTATTTCATTCCTTTAAAAATCATTCAGACTGCATATCCTTACTTTTATGACATCTTAATTTTTTTTTCCGTGGAACTTCCGCCGTTCAGCTGAATCGGTGAATCATTTACGTGAGAATTTTCAAGATAATTCATCTGCTGTATCATTTTTCTAATCTATATTTCGGGGAAAGGATTAAATCTTACACAACGTTCATTGACCCGTGAAACATCGTTAAGTGGAATTGTTACGGGATCGTTAAGTTCCGAAACGTTCGGTAGATTAACGAGCCTCTTTGTTCTTGCCACGCTTATGAAGGGGCGGGCGAACTCGCCTTTTTTTCCCAACTGAAAAATTTCGACTAATTTTCAGAGCTTAATAGTTAATCACTCGCGTTAAGCTCTATTGTGTATTGCTCAAAGGAGATTAAAAAATGCTGTGTAAACACATCTTGAATGACAACTCCGATAGATATGCATATGCAATCCATATTCATTAAATCCATTTGGGAATTTTCATACCTTATTTAAACAGGAGACATTTAAAGTAACGAATTGCCAATTTAAAGTTCTAATTCATGCTAACTTATTAATAAAATATTCTTGATATAATTTCACTGCTGCAACTAACTTGAAAAATGAATAACTAGATCGGTCAGATTCGGCATATAGATTTATCATTATAATTGGATCTGTATCAAATTTTGAATTCAGTCCTCCAAAAATAACCATCTGACTGTCTATTTGTTTATAAGAGTGTGAATACGTCTACTAGAAAACTCAAACAAATGAAATTTGGTATGTGGGTTTGTCATCAAAATTGATTTATATTAAATTTTGATATTCTGTCGGTGGAAAGAAAAACAATTAAAGTTGAAATCTAGCTTAGGGTACACATTCATCTTGTCAAGGATGCCAGCCATGCCAAGTCCTAATCAAGATGACTGACTAGATAAACAATTCTGCAATTCTATTGTCAACCATCTTGATTTATGTCCGAATTGTATTTCTTTCATTCTCAAAATGCATACTCTTTTCCTATACTGCGAAGCACAAAGAGCGTCATATGTGTAAGTATACAAGGAAGTTGAGGATAGCTCATTTTTTTGCTTTTTAATTAAAATCCTTAGCGTACATTAAGATTTTTGATATAAAATGAATGGCTTGTCTTGAGTTTCTTTATTGAGTTTTAAACAAATTTAGCTATGTCTAAATAAAAGCGAAGAAAGATACATTATTTTGTCATTACTAATCACTGAAAATACTAATTTTTCCATTGAAAACAAAATTTTGCTCTTGCTTTTTCTTTCATTTGAATTTGTGTAGAAAACTAAATCCAGACAATTTGGTTTTAACGGCGACCAAAAAGCGCCAAGAAAAAATTTCGCAATATTATAAAATTGTACTCGACTGCATTAATATGAAAAATGTTGAACGTGCAAATCACATACCATATAGTGCCGGCGACAATTATCATTAGATATTGGTAACGAAATTCATGTCAATACAAAATAGTGACTGATAATAACGAGAAATCTTTCTTGAATCACCTCTGAAATATCATGAATGAGGAGATGAATGAATCGAGAGATTTTCACTTGAGGTAATCCATTGTGTTGTCAAAAGTACAGCTGTTGCGGTAAGGAAATTACTTTCTTTCCTATATTTAATTGTCTTGTCTTTTCTGCAACCTAATGTTGAATCAGCTGTTTTTAAAGTTATGGCTATATTTCTACTTTTGTCTAAGATATACAGCTGGATTCTGTATTTAAATAACTTAACAGAAATATGTATGAAATACATGTTTGTGAATTTTTATCTTTAAAAATAGTTTAGTACCTAAAAATGGGAAATTAAATAAGGAATTGGATTTATCTGCTCAAGCGATCAAAAGGAATAAGAATGTTCCTTAATTATTGTATATTTCTTGAAATCAAATTATTTGTAATCCAACGGCCATTTTGGAAACATGTTGAAAAATGATAATATATCAAGCTTCGAAGAATTGATATCTTTTGAAGATGTCAGCGATATGTTAAGAATCTTACTAACAAAAGTTTCTTTATTTTACAGAAGTGTAACCGAATGAGGATTTCAAAATGTTCTTTTAACTTGTGAAATGTTCTTTAAATTTTTAGGAGAAATTTTCAAGATACTTGTCGGTTGTAACTGCACCCAAAAAGCACCGGGAAAAAAAATTCTCCAATTTGGCGATTTCAATTGTCAAGTTATATAGCATGCGATTTGTGTGTTCAAAATTTTTTCATAATAAATAATAATGCGCTCGAGTATATTTTTATAATTTGGCGAAATTTTTCATGGCGTTTTTGGTCGCTGTTAAAACCTAATTGTATCATTTTAAATTCAGTATCATTTGCTGGAATAATTTTACATTTTTGGATGAAGTGAAGAATAGTGTGCAACCGAGTTTGTCGCCAATATGGCAACCCATCGGAACGCTCTTCTAGCAACCCTAATGCTGTTTTGTTTACTTCTTTTTGCAATGGTTGAGTTGTACATGAACTACAACTATGAAAAATGTTAAATTAAAAATATTTAAAAAATATCTTTTTTTTAAATTGAACATTTATTCAAGATTTTAATTTTGTTCTTTATTATAATTAAAAGTTTATTAAATAAAGAAAGTTAAGCTTATAATTAAAAGTTATTTTCTTCTTTCTTTTTTAATGTGAATACGAACAGAAAATATTTATTCTCTTGCAATTTTTAATTGTCAGTATGCGCTTTAAAAATTCGTCTTAATTCTAAGTTTACGAAATCGTCTGCATTCTCACTTTAAAAGATAGTTGCAATGGAATTCTTCGCAGTTCTTGTAATTATTTTGGTGTTCTAACGGTTGGTTCCCTTCATAATTTGTTATGTCGGTAATTGTGCAAGAATTGATGTGGTAAATGGGATGGAAGACAGTATTTCGAATCTGCAGAATAGATGAAGGGTGAGTAAAATATGTATGTATGTATAGTATATATTACGAGTTGATGAAGTTAGGAAAGGAAGCTTGTTTGAAATTTTGTATAGAGAATGATTTGATATCGAACCGGCAGAATGATGAAGGGTGAATGGAATATATTTTTTACGAGTTGATGAAGTTGGGAAAAGGATATTTGAAACTTTGTATGGAGAGTGTTCCGATTGCTTCTTTCTCCGTTCTTTCTTTTCTTTTGGTTATGTACTTTTCTTGTTATTCACACAGTCTTATGTTTAATGTGCTAGCAAAGCTACTACGTTCCCGCTAGCGAAGGCATAGGATGTATTTTTTAAATTAAAAAATTTTGTCCGAAGGCATCTGTAGAAGGCACCGGGCAGTCTGGGGGGGAAAAATACTTATCAGTAAAAAGTCCTAATTATATGGCGGGAAATGGTAACCGTAACTGCTCTACGGAAGTATTTGTTTATTTTGTCCGCCATCTTTATTGGCGACTTGGCATTGTTTGTGCAGCAAGGGGCACAATAAATTCATTTTTACCAAATTTTTAATCTAAGAGATAGAATTTTTTTTTAAATATATGCATCGCTCTCTCACAAAACATTCTTCTGTTAATGGATAACTTTTCAAAATACACTTACCTTTTTAAAACATTATTATTCTTAGAACGTCTTTTTTCAATGTTATTGTTCTAAGAACATTTTTATTCTAAGAATGTTTTTTTTTTATGATGTTGCTATTCGCTGTCTTCATAAAGTTATCAAAACAAAGATTATATGATTTAAATCAATGAAATAATATATGTGGTCTTGGGGCTATAAATGTAGTTCTGAGTTGAAGTTTAATTTCAATCAATGGGAAAAAAAGCATCCAAAATACATATTTGCGCTATCGATTCAGTAAAATTGCTAAGCCAAAAATGTTTGGAAGACATGCATGTCCTGATATAAAATTTAGTGTATTAGAAAATAAATTGCACGTGTTTAAATATATAATGAAGAGTAATGAGATATCGCTTATGATGATAATCTTGTAAACAATACATAAATATATAGCAATATTTTACTATTTTATAATTCAAGCCTCTTCTTCACCAAGGAAAATACAATAAAACAATGGATATCAAAATAATACATCTAAACATATCCCTTTCTTATATAGAAGAATTTTCTTTTGTGATTATTAAAATGCCCATGTTAAACGTTTGAAAATAATATTTCATTCTTTTCTAAAGTAATTGAACGAATCTTAAATATTATAACTATACAAGAACGGTATATTTATTATTCATTTCATTTCACTCTTCCATTACAATCTCTTGGCCATTTTAATGCTGAATTAATTTAAATCAATTTCAAATTTTTAGGATGCGTTCTTAGTTTTGATTCTGTTAGAACTGTTGATACAATTCTGTTTTAACGGCTACCAAATTGTGCCAAATTATAAAAATATACTCAAGTGCATTATCATTTATTATGAAAAATTTAAATGTGCGAATCGCATGCTATATAGTTTGACGATTAAAATCGCCAAATTGGCGAAATTTTTTCTTGGCGCTTTTTGGTCTCTGTTACAACCGACAAGTACCGAATTATTTAGTCAATTCAATTGATTATTTATTATTTTCGCCCTTCAAAATTAAGTTATACATGCTAATAAGCTTATTACAGTGAATTTGCATTTTGACAAATTTAATTTATAAAAATATTAAAAATTCCAATAAGAATTGCCTTAATATGTTAAAGCAAATCAGTGCCTTTTGCAAAAACTGATTCTTGTACACTTGGATTCATTAGTTAACCAGTAGCATTATATCCAAATCTAATAATCAGTATCATGATTATCAGATAATCTCTGATATGGATGAATATATTAATAAGAGAATGGATAAATATAATAATATAGGGTTGTCATATTGTTTACCAGATTGTATAAAATCTTTATAAAAGAACGATTGAATAGGGTATGGTAAATTTTTTCTATCGAATAGTGGTGTTTTTATTTTTTCTTAGTCCCATAGATAACGTAACTAATGTATAAATAGTGATTGTACACTCGATTGTGATCAAAATGGCGTCAACAAAAGAAACCGTTCAATGTATTCTTTGGCTCCAAGAATTTAAAAGATCATTACTATTCAATGTCAGTTTCTGTCTTACTTAAAGAATGTTTGCAACGCCAAATGTAAATATTGTTACACTCAAAGTTAGGATTAGTTATGTCTACCCTGACAGCCGAAATGGAGGACAATACTTTGCGAGAATTTGAATACCGCCTTGCCATTCTTCGAACTACCAAGGGTGCTCGTATTGAAATTTAATGAATTTGTTTTTTATTAAACTGTATAAACGTCTTTACCATTTATCGAAACAACTCTATGCCTAATTATATCATTTTTTTACTGTAATTTTTTTGTGATCAGGGGAAAAATTGTGTGATTATTCGGTATTTCTTTGCCTCAAATTCACTTCAAGATAAACTGAGTTTCGAAGCGACTTACGATTTATTTTCTGCAAGACTTCACATTCACTGATTACAAGATGATACTTATTTTAAGAAGACGTTAGACCCATGCTGTCAAATTTAACGCTTAAAGAAGATCTTTTGTAGGATCAAGTAAAGAATGTCCGCTTCTCCGAAGCTAAAACTGAAATAGCGAATGATTAAAACGGCCTTCATTTCTCATTTAGTACTGAAGTGCATAGTTTCGAAGTATTATTAAAGTATGGAGTTTAGGAATTTTGATTTCTATATTAAATGTAGATGTTAGCTTCTTAAAATCTAGTTTTAATGAGAAATATACTTAAGAAAATAGCGTTTTATCATCTTGACTATAATAAAATATTTATTTTAATCAATTGTCGCAAAATATTGAGTGTATCAAAATACAATCGAGGCTGGAGAAAGGGAAATGTTCTGTATTACAATCACAATTAAGCTGATTTTTAAATAGAAATAATAATAATAATAATACAGTTAACAATGTAAAATTAATAAAATAAAAATTATGCAGTCAAACAAATACTTAAGAGTTTTTGTCAATTTCGTTGTTGCCAATCCGCTACAAAAGCTTGATAGATATCCCATGATTTCTTGTGTCGTATCAATTCTATTTTGATATCTGTTCATTAAAATCTAAAACAAAAGTGCAATTTGCCATTACGATTGGCTTTAAATACTCTACCTTGTTTACACATTAGTGCTGCCAACCAGAAATGATTAAGCTATATACTGATGCGGTTCGAATCAGAGATCACGCAAGAAAATTGAAAAATACCCAGAGACATCTGGCCTGCAAAAAAAAAAAAAAAATATGAATATTAAAAATGATATATCTTTTAACATGAAAACGTTTATAGTTGATGTACTGTGTAATGCGGTGTGAATAATGTAAGAATTGCTCGAAACGCTCTATAAGACAAACAACTGAACTTAAGACTACCAAATTTAATACATATCTTCTTGGGTAATAAGTATTCACTGAAAGCTTTCTAAACTTTTAATTATATTTTAAATTAAAAATAAATCGGAATGTAAGCGTTTCCTCTTGATAAATCTTCCTTATTTTGGTTTCTGGATTTATTTTCAAGTGCATTGTGATGGTGTTCATAACGGTTTTGTGTTCTCATTATTAATACTCCTATTAAGAGTAAATTTTCAAAAATAATATAACGAGAAACACGTCGAACTTAAAATATTATCAAGCTACGATGTATTGGAATACGAGGTTCGAATTTCTAATAAAAACATTTTTCACCAAATGCCAAGAGCATGTTTCATGCTGGAAATAAGGAAAACAAGAATGCAGAAAATGTAGAAGTGGCGGTGTCAATCACTAAAAAATAAAGTTATCATTCAAGTGAGTCGTTTATTGAGAATATTTCGAGATATTTATTTAACTTTAATTTGTGAATCGGAGATCGGAGAATCATTGGAACATCCTTTCTTATTGACCTCATTCTAGAATTTTGTATTTTAAGTGGTTTTTTTTTTTTGTGTTTTTTTTTTGTTTTTTTTTCAGTATACTTTAGTCTAAACTTTCTGTTTTGAGTAGATAATTACTTCCAAGAATCTTTCATCTGTAATGCTTCACTGATCGTTTACATTTTCGTTTCAGTAAGTGGGGCAAAGCAATTAAGACTGAATATAAACTAATAACAGTGTATAAAATTCCACCATTTTGTCTTTCTTAACAATCGCTCGATGTACCAAAAACTGTAAATAAAAGGAATCACTTGAAATAACTTACAATTTCACTCCAAACTTTGCAGCAGGTGGGGCAAAACCCCTTTGGAGTGGAACGATTTCCCTCGCTGCTCCAGTGTTCCACTAAACAGCCAAGCATGAAGTAAAAGTAAAGAAACAATGGCGTGGCCATAATTCGGCCACACACTCGTTTTTTAATCGATCCATTTGCGATTCCTGCTTCCTGTTTTTAAGTCTCTCGGTCTTGATCTACTTGATGGAATGTTCTCTTTTCGCCGAAAGTGCCCCTCGGTTATTTGGTGCACGGTGTGTGATCGGCGATGATAGTGGATTTCGTTGCACTTCGTGCCTCTCCCTGATTGTTGGTTACTTTCGAATAATGTTTGGTTTTATAACAAAGAAAAGACAAGATGCTTTTATCGTCCTGTAATTGAGTGCCTGAACTTGGTCTAGATTTTAACTTAACCTGAATTACCTAGATGCAGTTTCTTTTTCTTGTTAAATATTGCTCTGCGTTAACAAAAACGGCTTGACATCCCCTACAGTTTTCTTTCTCAAATTTACTCTTTTGTTGACTACATTTCACTACATTTCTTTACTGAGGCTTCAATAACCTGGCGCAATTAAAGAAAAATTATTTTCTTAAATAGCATATTTTAACTGCAATTTGATTTTGAAAAATTTTGATAGTTCGGCAAAATTTCGTCTCGCATCGAAAGAAGGCTTTAAGTTGTCTTTTAAATTTAGAAATGCTTTAAAAAAATCTTTTTTGTATGCATGCTGCTAAAAGGAATACGAATACATAAAAAAAAAAGTCTTGGGAGGGGGAGGGGCTTTAAAGCTTAGTAGCTTATGCCCTACCATGGAGTAGAGTATCAATTAGCAATTTTTTCCCCCCTTCTTTTATTTCGAATTTTTTTTCTTTTTCCACCAAACATTTCGTTTAATATTCGCGCGACTTCTTAAGTATTATGTTCTTTTTATTTCTCTTGTTAAAAACAAATTATTCAGACATTATGTTATCATAGAAGACATTACGTTAATGGAATTTAGAAAATAACTTTCTTTAAACATACTTTACTGCGTTGTTCGTTTTTCAGTTAATAATTTTTCATTGAAGCTAATTAATGATGAGAAATATTTTTTTTATCACAAAGCTTATATTTGTTTTTACAGACATGTTTATTATTTCATCAAAGATCTGTTATGTATGTTGGATCCAGCCATTGCTCTTGCCATCTCCGTTCGACAACTCAAATCTGTGAAATACTTCATCAGACCTTATATAAGATTGAAGTAATTTGTATCTCTAACATCAGATGGCACAATTTTGTTTATTATAGTTGTTTTACTTGTATATATGTGAATAAATAGTTTCTCTTCTTATATAATGTAGCATAACTTCCCTAGAATCAGGGGTCGGACCATTTAGAAAAGTTCAGTCTATGTATAAACCTATTACTAGCTCATGTTGCTATGAGCAGAAAGACAACAAATGTTAGTATAGATTCCACTTATAACTACAATTGGCCTGCTTTTTCTAATTTTTATTTTGGAGAATACTCAATATTGTCCAAAATAATGAGTAAATGGTTCATGATAGTTGCAAGTTGTTGTCAGTGAATATGCAAAAAAAAAAAAAAAAAATATCCCTTTTTTTTTTTTTTTTTTTTCTCCTCTTCATTTGATGGTATGAAGTCTTAGAATGTTAAAAATCTATACTTTTTAATATTTTCGGAGTTAATATTGGGGGGATTTCTAATATGGCTTGATTTTACAAATGTTGATTTTT
Organism: Argiope aurantia; assembly: GCA_026543865.1. NCBI lineage: Eukaryota > Metazoa > Arthropoda > Arachnida > Araneae > Araneidae > Argiope > Argiope aurantia. The sequence continues at coordinate 1,707,369 of JAPMOR010052242.1, read as the reverse complement.
GACGATACCGCAAAGCAAATGTTGGGAGTTATGGGGGAAAAAAATGGGAATATGTCTTTTTCTTTGTTGGCATTGTATGTTACTTCAAAAATAAAAATCTTAATAAATGTTTTTAAAACTGACAGCATATTTTCAGATAAATTTTATTCCTTGGCGTAAAATGTTCTTTACTGTAATCCAAGTAATAATATAAGCAAAGAAAATATAATTGTCAATAAGTTCAAAGGCGTAGTTTTATTTGTGTTTCATATTATGTATTGATTCTTGATAATGACTGAGAAATCGTTCGTAAATTCGCAAAATTAAATTTGAATTTCCAAAAACCTTTATATCTATAATCTACTCTTCACTTACACATGACGGTTCATAAATTCAAGACCTCGGTTTCTTTTTAAACTCTTTATTATTTTACTGCCTGAGATCTTAGATGAAATAATTATTTCTTCATGTATGTCATTCACCTTGTTTATAAGCTTATTTTTTATTTTGTGAACTATGATTTCCTTTCTCTCTTACGAATATAATTATATTACAGTACAAATAACTTATATTTTCAAATTTTATTCAATTCATTAATAAACGAGAAATCCCGGTGTGTTAATAAAAATATATTGTAAACTTTCCTAATCTAGTTAAGTTTTCGTTTTGTATTGAATCACTGTTTCTTCAATAAACAAATAAATGAATAGAAAAAAAAAATTATGCTTCAAAAACTTCGGGTGATTTATTATCCGAAACCTCGCAAATAATCGATAAATAATTACCATCAAAATTACAGCAATAAGATTTCAGTCGGATCTCTGCATTGTAATTCTGTCTGGATAAAGCAAAAATAGATTTAAAAAATAAGGCTAATTACACTAAATCCATTCAGTAATATTGATGACTAATGCGACTTTATTTTTGTCTTGAATATTAATTTTTCTCCAAATGTAAGCGCAAATATTCGCGCTACTATCTTTAATCAATTTGAGCCCGGGACGTTATCGACGATTAGGATGTCCGTTATCCATTGATTTTTATGTCACAAAGAATCGCTAATTTCGTCTTCCTGGTTTTAAATTTAGAAGACGAATGATGGCAACAGGCTGGAACTGCTGTAATTCGTCTGTTCTGAAAGATTTCTTGCTCTCTGAAAGAAGATTTCTTGCTGTATCTCTGAAAGAAGTCGTTGAAAATAAAATAGCCTCGATTCATATCGGAACTTCGCAATTGTTTGGAAACTGTACAGATTTTGATGCATTGTGTTGGGTTAAAACCATGACGTCGTTTAGAGCTTTGGTGGTTTTTGTTTCGGGGCATAATTTTATGGTTTTAGATTTGATTTTAAGGTATAAATTACCTCGTCTTTTTTCGTTACGGTTTGAAAGAAACTAGAAGAAGCCGTGTCTTGCGCTTGTCAACCTTCAGATCTAATGATACCCCTTTTGTATTATTATGGTTGATTTTATTCCGTTAGTATGATCGAATGCATATCGTCTTCTCTTATGGGAAAATTGTTGTGAAAATTTATGAAATTTTTTCCGCTTTCATTTACCTTTTAATTGTAGTTTTTAAAAATATTTCATTTTACTTACGCTTATTAATATCATTTTCTAACACGTCATCTGCGTTTATATTTCCCCTTGTATTCATTAGTACAATCGAAAGCGGCCGATTCGAATTCAATGCTTCACCTTTTATTCATAACTTATTTTTTTCCTTCTAAAATAATGTTAATATATCATTTATAGAGTGAAATTATTTTTAAAAAAATTAATATAAATATTATATTATATTAATTATTATTTAATAATAATTTGAATTAATGTTAAATATTTAAGTGTTTTCGCTTGTTAAATATGAGCGTGTCTTGTCTGTTTCATTAATATAATGTTTATATGCTGGCATATTTCTGAATTACCTAATGCGATGTCCATGATGCAAAAATTTAAATCTCTGCATACATCAGATTGCTGGTCCTAGATCTACCAAATTTGGCACTTGGTTACTTTCTGGGTGGTCGGTGTTAACAAAGAAAGAATTTCTCAAAATTTTAATGAATTTTTAATAAAAAATGAATTAATTTTAGTGTTGAAAACATTAAAGTTCTTCAATAATTTCGAAGTATATTGCTTCTCAAAACCCATTTTCTCACCAGTTTGAGATTCAATCCATATTTTTTTTGTAATTTTATTTTATTTTTAAAAATAAGTTGAAGTGTATTTTACAAAAAATATTTTTCATTGTTTTAATTACTGTATATACACATACGCGTTGCAATGTAGTAACAATATTTTTTTTGGGGGGGGGGGGGGGGGAAGGAGAGTGCACGTTATCATTACTAAAATTCAATATATTTTTTTAAAAAAATAAAACAGGTGGATATAAAACATCAAAAAGTTCTATAATTGTTTCGCTAAGAGAACATTATCATGCTATGATAAATTAAGAATTATTTCAATTTCAAATCAAGAATTTATTTTTTTGTTAGCTACCTTTCAGGTAGCTAACGTGGTATTTTAACGTGGAATCCTGCTAACAAGGTAGTTTGACCGCTTCTACTTACTTGTTTATTGATATTACTTATTTTAATATTAATAATTTAATTATAATTTTATTCTTTTCTTTACCAAAATTTTTTTTTATTATTCTAATATAATTTTATTTACAAAATTATAAACAATGCATACTTAGTATTATTATTAATTATGCATTACTTAGTGAAACTCCTAAATATTAAAAAAAAAACCTTTATTATCATTTTTAGATTTCTATTCCTTCTTGCCGTGCTAATTTTTTCATCCAATGTGCCCTCACATGAAATTTTAATTCATTCTCATCAGCTTCGAACGCGCCAGATCACATGCATTATCAGTTCATTATGAACTTTTTCTCGCAATTAAGCTTTGTCAATTTATGTCTTTGGAAAAAAAGTTCCCTTTTATAAGCAATATTAATGTTTCTTCCAATATAATTATTGAAATCCGGTGGATGAGCTTGAATCTCAATTATTTCTTATCAGTATTATATTTCCTTACTTTTAATGAATCGGAAAACTGGAAAGGGATTTTTTTTTCCTTGAAAAGTCATTGTCATTTAATCCAACAAAAATAATAAAGTAGCATTTACTCGAGATATAAATAGGACTAATTTGATACTGCCTTTTATATAAATATATAAATAAGGCAAAATAATAATTATGACGAAGTAGTGCTGATAAGTACATCACATTGCAGTGGTGCAATTTTCAGCACGCAGATTACAGGGTTTGTCAAAACTTTCAGAAATGGATAATAGAGGAACATAATTAAGTTGCCTGTAATTCGTCCTATAGGTATTAATTCATAATTAATCATGTTAATTTGAACCATATGAGGTATAAGCGTGTATTTGATATTAAAAATTATCATAAACATCAAAATATTAATGCAATTAATGTGTAAATATATAAAGAATGGTGTTAAAAATACCAAATTTTGACAGTTTTTTTTTTCTCGACTCCCCCTTTATTAATTTTCTTATTATTTGTTTTCCCATGTTCAGAAATGCATAGATAGTATCCAGATACTGCATTTTACGACTACTGAATTTTATTTAGTAATACTCTGATTAAAGATTATTTGTAATTCAAACCATTCTTTTTAAGACTTATTCAGAATCGTGAATTGAGCATTTTTCATTATCTGCTTATGATTGTGTTAAAAAATACACAAAAAATGCGATAAAAATATCACTTTAGGAAATAATATAGTTTTAAATTTAGATGAATATAAGTTTAGAACTGCCCTTTTGTATGACGTGATATTTTTATAACAATTATGATTTTAGATGCAAATATTATTTCAAATGAAGTCCACATTCATCAGAAAATGCTCTTCTCAATTTTGAATTTCGAGAAATTCTTTTAATTTTTTTTAAGCACCGAAAACATGAGTCGAATATATATATTATATGTGTGTGTGTGTTTTTAACTTGTAAAAACCTCAAATTTTATATCTAATCATCCAATATCATTCCGTCAGATTGAGGCCTAATTAGAATACAAATTAGTGCTAATATTATTCAGTGACTAGAACGGCTTCGGGCAGAAATTTTCCCTTAATCAGACTATTATCTCATTTTCGTTGCGAGTTTCTTTTCCATTTCGAGGGCATTTCTTGCATAATCCAATTAAAAATCGGTATATATCCTTCGTAAAACAATGTCCATGATTGGTCAGCGTATTTTCACAGATGTTATCTGTCAGCGAGAGTAATTGGGGCGTGGACTCGCCACGAAAACCCAACGATTGCCATTTTTATTTCTATTCTATTTGTTTACATTTTTTCTTCTTTCAACTGTGGAATACCGACATTAAGAACCTTACTGCACAATGAACAATAAAAATGTGTTCCGTGATCTCTGGCCGAACAGGGAGTCGCCTGTGTTCTTGTTCCAGTGTGTGAGCTGGGAAAAAATAGCGTTTCCAAAACAAAGGCTGTTGTAATTGAAAACTTTCCATCTAAAAGCTCTTGTTTGGAGTCGGTAAATAACTCTTATTACGTTTTTTATCGTTATAATTGTGGGCCTCCTTCTAGCCCCGAAATATACGAGTTCGGATTTCATTCTTCTGGGGACCTTTTGTGAGTCGCGGACTTTTTTTTATTTCTGCTTTCCATTGAGCGATGAGGAACCTGGAACACGACAAAATCCCATTTCCATATGAAATAACTCTTGTATTTGGATTTTTGTATGAGGGCTTCATTTCCCCGTTGACTTAAAATAGAAAACTTCTTTCTGTTGATTGACTGAACTGTATCTCGAAGTGAAACAATGGAGTGTGATCACATTATTTTACGAGTTTTCAAGATGGCGTCCAAAGAGATTGGAAGAATGTTTTATAACATTATTGCAATTGCTCTTGACCTGCAGATATTGTTTCGTGTAGAAGAGCCGGATTTTCTTAAAGGAAAGCGCATAATTTTGAGCCCATTTTCAAAATTTTGATTTACAATTTTCATTTTACACCTTTCTAGCTCGAAATTTTGGATTAATCGGCTTTTAATAGTCAACAAATATTGTCATTTGCTATTCTATCGCACTTATATGGTACTCCATATTGGCTACATGCTCTGGATATGAATAAGTAATGAAAGAATAATTTTAATTACTTAAAGTGAAATTAATTAAACTAAGTGATATAGATTATTTTAAGTATGAAATATTTTTAATTGGACTTTTCAATATTTAATTTCTTTACTAAAATAATAAATAATTCGAAAGGGTTTATATACATTAATTTATTTTTTAAAGCATATTTCTTAAAAAAAAAAAAAACCACACTGTTAATATTAATAAACTAAGTTGCAGATTTTTTTTATCTTACTTTTTTTTTTTTTTTTTTTGAGATTAGTTGTTCCTCAAATTTATTGTCAGATTTAGTTCACTGATTCACAGTCAAAATCTGATTAATTTAAGAATCAAATTTTGATTGATAATTAACTATGCAAATATTAAAGTAGTACAGTATCATTGGGAATACTTTGAGCATAAAATTTCAAAATTATAACACATCAAACAGTGGATGAGAAATCAATTACATAACTCCATCTTAACTCACGTGAAATCAAAAGGGGAAACAAGCGATCTGTATAAATTCACCATTCAGTTTATTGATATAAATTTATAAGTAGACTATTCCCTTTTCGTTATATTTTGTGAGCATTTATGTATTTCCTCTGTATATAAACCACCCTCTGACAGCTCTGCAATAAGGCCTTCCGAGTATGATAGTAAAAAGGTCCATCATTTAATTTCTTTCATTGTTTTGAACTTTTGTCAAATGATTATGATTTTTATTTACTGTAATGAAGACATAAATTTGAAAAAATGAGAATGCTTTATAAGAATTTTCTATGTAATTATTTATTAATCTATTTAGCAATAATGTGCTTACATGTATAATTCTAAAAATTAAGATTAAATCTTTGTTGTTTAGAATTTACAATGCTCATAAACTTACTTACGTTTTAAAGTGTGTTTTTTTTTTAATTTTTTCACTTCTTAAATTTAATTTACTTATTTTATACTTCATGTAATCCACTGTCTTCGCAAAGGTATTAATGCTAAAACTTAGACAGGTTGATATAATTTAGGACAATTAATCTGAAGTTTGCTAATATTATGCAAAATCGATATTGTAATTAAATGATGCAAATTCTGCATAAATATGCATCAAATACACCGCCTGACAATTTTGAACTCCATAGTACATTTTCAGCAAGAAATAAAAATTAATAATGTAAAACAATTTGCAAATGAATGATAAGCGTAAAGGCGTTTCTTATGTGACTGCCATCTTACGAGAAACTTCATTTCCGCTTTAAATGTGTTTTCCACATTTTCTTTAGAATTTACTTTTTCATGTTACCAGAAATTAAATGGTACATTCGAACTATTCTCCCCGCATGACATATGTATACAAAGTCAACTTAAAATTTTTGTTTTGAAACTGGAAGTTTGATAAATAATAAATTGAGTATATAAAATTTTTTCTGTAACTTTTGAATTTTCGCTATTTGCAGCATTTATTGTTGATTTAAACAAGATGAAATAATTCGAATTCTTGAGATTGCAGCAATATTTTTAAATCGCTTTCCGACTCATTGTCAAATATTTCGATACATATACAATATTGCATTTTTGACATTTGCTAACATAGTAATTTCGACGATTATTGCCAAGTTTTATTTGAGAGATTGCAAATCAACGCAACGGCGTGCAATCATCCGTCAGCAAATTTACGTTGTCTGAATCGGTTTTAACCTTTAAGTTCACACATTATGCGAGTGTAATAAGCATGAAGTGAAAATGTTTCTGCAACTGGAATAAAAATTACTTTAATCGTAGCTTAGTGTTTTGTCTGTTATATTCCAAAATGCCAGGTGACAAATTAATCAAGTGGAAACAAAAGGATTCCACTGCCATCTCGTGGCTAAAATGTCATTTATTAGTTTCTTGAATATAGAGGTAAAATAAAATTAACTATTTCACCGTTAATTGAAAAATGTATTAATTTGAGGATAACATTTTTTATTTTTGAAGACAAATCAATCCGAATAAGTAATTTAAAATCTTTTTTTTTTCTTTCTGAAATATGTTTTTTCTAATTTTGAAAGATAAAGCAAATATTGTTACATGCCTTCTGTTAGACTTCAAACTGCTGAACACACAGAAAATGCATATCGGAGAAAAAAAATATTAGAGAATAATAAATATGAACATATAACTAATCTTATGATGCAAAAGATCATAAATATTAATTTTATTTTCTCAAAATTTATGGATCATAAAATCGTTTGACATTACAATCGTTTGGTGCTAAAACTTCACTTATTATCTTTCTTATTGCATTTTCTTATTCTGTATTGCGAAGTAATATCATAATAGGAAAACATTTGTAATGATTTTCAAAATTAAATTGTCGTTATGAATTTGTGCATTATGCAAATATAAATTGACCGTATTGAAAATCTTAACTTTTATCTTCCTTTCTTGCATAAATTTCAATATTTATGGGCATTATGAATGCTTTCTGTTCACTAACTGAGCCAATCGGGTTATACAAACATACTGTAATTAGAAGAATGGATTTTATTTTGCATGCTTTGATGCTTTTAAAAATTAGCGAAGTGAGAAAATTTGAAAGAAATAAACAGCTATGTAGAGTTTGTAAACAGAATAATGAACAGTAATTCATGTATGAAAAAAAAAATTATGGAATATTTATCATGAGAATCAGGGTAAACTTAAACTCTGTTGTATTCAGACCGCATATTCTAAATATCATAGCAAGTTATCATTCTCTTGCATTGCTTAAAGTTCTAAAACCTGTTTTATTATAAACACTAAAAATTCTACAGATGTTTGATCTAATGACCTTGTCCATTAATTTATTGGTATGATATGGAAATTTGAAAAATGCATTTCCAGTTAGTTGGCATTAACAGCGAGATTCGACCGAAAAAATCCTGACTTTGCTTGAACAACTTAATTTTATTCAAATAAATGCTAGCATTTAAGTAAGGAAAAAGAGTGTGAATTGCTTTTCATTCTTCTTTTTGGTAAGTTTTGATTGAAAAAAAATTCCAATTTTACATTAAGAACTTTGTAAAATGTGTTTAAGAATAATTTAAACTTAAGAATGTTTAAATTATTCTTAAACACATTTAATATATTTAATGTTTTTTTTCACTTTAAAAATGTTAATTATTGTTCTTGATATATCAGACAGCTCTATGAGATCTAGTTATAAACGAATTAATGTATACGACATGCTAAAAGTAGAGATGCCAAAAAGATCTTGAACGATTTCATTGCTTTCTTTTTTGGAAAATTGTTCAATCATTTATGCAATTTCGTTTACATCTCTTTCAACGATTTCTTAGTTATTATATATCAATGTCTTATCATGAAACATGTACTAATTTAATTAGGAAAAAAAGTCAAATTTAAATATGTCTTCATCCTTAAAATAATAGCTAGGGTAGAATCTTGGCCTCGGGGATGGAGAGTTGTTTGTTCAATGTTTGATATTACCAAGCATGCATTATTTACATTACTTTCAAAGACGATGAAAAATTTTCATATTTGTTATCTACCTGTTATTCAATAGTAAAAATTACAATACTATTCTATATCTACTTGAGCAGAATAAAATAACTGGCAATCGCGAATTTTCATTTAAGTAGACTAGGCAACTACCGAGTGCTGCTGGATTGAAAGGGTGACCGCAGACAAATCGATTAATATTATTGGTCAAAAAAATAAATAAATTTGTGAAAATACGAATTTTTTGAATATAAAATATTAAGTTTTCAAAATGTATTTACACTAAATTATTAAACACGTTACTAAATAAATTTGATTTTTAATTTATAATATATTGTAATTTTAGTTTTTCATTTAGTTAGTTATTATATTCCATTTTGCATCATGTTTAGAAACAATTTTTACCTTTATATATGTTTAAAGATTATGATTTCCTTATAATTTATTATTACATTTAAATATTTTTTGTAAGAAAGAAAATTAAAAAGAAATGTAAATATATTTGTTTATCACTTTAGCCATTTTCCCGTGATATGCATATTTAGGTAAATAAAATATATAAAGTTTGGCAAATTGTTAAAATAAAAATAAATTATTAGCATGTTGATGATGGAGTAAAAAATTTTAAATATGAAACTAAATAAACTATTTATTAAAAGGGTGGCACTTTAAATGCATGCTGGTTAGCGTCGCAAAAATGCGTAAAGTATAAAATGTATTTACATTAAATTATTAAACACGAAATAAATATATTTCTTATTCATAATGTATTGCAATTTTAGTTATTCATTTAATTTGTTGTTATATTCCATTTTACACGATCTTTAAAATCATAATTTTTAACGTTATAAATGTTTGAAGGTGATGATTTCCTTTTAATTTATTATTACAATTACATATTTTAAGTAAAAAAATTGAAAACCAATAAATGTAGATATTTTGTACAATTTTATTATATTACTTTAGCCATTTCCCTATGATATGCATCTTTAGATAAAATATATGAAGCTTACTAAATTATGAATATAAAAGATTAGAAAAATTACTTATTAACATGTTGATGATGAAGTTAAAGATTTGAAATAGGAAACTAAATAAGCTATTTATTAAAATGGGGGGGGGCTTTAAATGTGCGCTGCCTAGGCCCGCAAAATGCATTATATACCATTGATACTTAGCTTCATATTATCACGATGCCATTATCAGTAAAATAATTATCTAATAAACGAACTATTTCAGATGTAAATGCGATCGTCTGTTTTTAACTTTTAAGGCTCCATTTTTTTATCGCTTTTCGCGCCGGATATTGCTTGTTAAGTAAACGATGTCTGGTGCTTCGCCACGCATCATTTACCCGATTTAATAAACGAAAGGATTCGAGCGAAACGGAACGGACGCGACTTTCACTCGGCGACTAACTATCGATGGTTAATGTTAGTAAACATTTCAGCGGAATTCGATTTGAGAGGCTTCTCTGTCAACGAGCGACTTCTTTTTACATGCGACTGAAATCATTGTTTGTTGAATGTTTTTTTAATTCCTGGAACATCTTGACTGATGTTTCTCAGAGTTTATGTTGTTATGCATACCATTTTGAAAAAATTTAAATAGTCTCATTTATTTAAGTGGGTTTCTGTTGATTCTGCTGAAATTCTTTGTAACGCTGAGTAACGCGGTTACTATATTTGGTAATGATTCTATTCCTAGTGTTAATTAAACCAGTTTTGATCAGAAAAATTGACTTTTGTTTTTAATCGTATTGTACTTGGAATTAATTGATTTATAAAACTTCATCTTATAATTAAAAAAAAAAGAGTTGCGATATTCTCAAGAAATGTTAAGCTTTTTACACTGTAATTTATATAAATAAGTATTCTGCGAAATTTCTCTTAATTTGTGCAACCGTTTTTGATCGTTAATTAACATTTATTTTGTAAGCTCCAATTTATTAATTTTGAATAATTGTTTTTATTAGAAGTCGTATGTTTGGAATAAATATTTGTCAAATATGAATTGAATGCTTAACTCTTTAATATAATTACTATTTAAATTACTGACTTTGAAATATTTAGTTCAATCATGAAGCCAGTTAGTACATTTCGAACAGGTTATGTTAGAAATTTGGAGGCAAATATGAAATCGGTAATTTACACCATTTCATGGATTTCTAAATCAGTGTTTGTACCATAATTTAAATACTGTGGTATTTAAATTATGGTAATTTGCATCAGAAAATCTGACTGCAATCCGTTGTGTAACGAACTACTTATATTGTAATGAATAATTTTAGAAAATTGTAGAATTCGAATTTTTTTTCTCTTTGGTTTCATGTAAATTCTTCCAAAAGCCACAAAATATACGTTTTGAATTTCCAGTGTTCATCATTACGTAACTGTGTCAACTGGATTTTTAACTTAATATTTTATTTTTTCCGACATTTCTTGTTCAATATAATAAAATAGCACATAAAACTAGCATATTTTATGTTTTTTCATAAGTGTATAATACATTTTTTTATCTTAAATATTTCACATTTTTAAAGAATACCACTTCTTAATAATTTATTTTGTTTTTTAAAATCGTTAAATTATTAAAATCCTCCATTATTGGTTTCTATTCTTAAAATGTGTCAATGCTCCATAAATATTCAAAATTTTCTCTTGAATACCTATCTATGGCATTGAAACTTCCCTGCCTTACTCTCCTAAAAGGCAAACATCTGTTTCTCTTTTTCTTCGTCCCCTCTCAACCAGCTGGCTCCCTTTTGCAAAAGAAAAAAAAAAAAAAAAGAAAATCCCATATCCCTTCACCCCCCCTTTACCGCCGCGAAATGAAAGCGTCCATCCAAGATGGCTGACCCAAGCAGCGTAGAGTAGAGTGTTCCATAGTAAACGTGACATTTTGTTTTTTTCCGTTGCAGACGAAGTGTGATCTCCTCACGCATGGTGCTCTGGATCAACAGAAAAAGAAAGGAGCCAAAAAAACGGGTGAGTTTTAATTCATTCATTCTCTGTGAGCATTTGGACAAGTTTTTTTTTTTATGTGTTGTGTATGTATTGTTCTATTTGCCCAGCCTCTGACCTCTTCCTTGGCGGAAGTTCACAAAATTTGTTATTTATTTATGTTTCTAACATATTTTTAAAATAATGCTGGAAAAATTCATATAAAAATGTTTTAGATTGAAATCTTTTATTTTTTTATATTGAAACTATGTCAACAAAGTAATTCAAATTTCAAAATTAACTGATATTTTCTTTTGTCTTTAAGTTGTTCTCTTTTAATTTTATTCGATATTTTGTTGAATGTTTTTCATTGCAAAATAAATTTTTAGATTTCAGTTCTATTCCTTGCTTTCGTCGAAACAATATTCGAAAGCAGAATTCAAAAATAATTTACCTTTAAATTTTGAAATGACTCGGTACATAGTAAATAAATTGTAATGCATTCAATTTCTTTTTGAATAAAGTTTTGGTTTGGAAACATTTTGAGTTCGAATGTTGTTTCATGTCTATGAAAATTATAGTATATAAAATAATTAAAAGAAAAACGTTTTGAAATTTTTGTTATTGTAAATGATTATAATATGTCGCAAACGTAACGTATGACGAAATATGTCGCAACTTCTGATGAGCAAAATGTAATAAGAAGCCTATTTAATTTTAATTAACGAATAACGAACGAATAATTTTAAGGAATCTGAATATTTTGAATACTTTTACATATATTTACAAACCTTTATTCAAAAAAATTGCCATTCGGGTGATGCAAAATATTTTATCGTTCGTTATCTTCATTGTTGCAATGTTTATGTAGCATTGCTAATATTTAAAAACATCACAAAAAGTAGTATATAATATTTTTGTATTCTAATCCACATAAAAAAATGCTTTGTTTGCATGTTTAAAAATACAAATCTATTATTTGATTCGTATTTATATATTCTGTATATTTGATACTTGTTTGGCCTTTTTATAAGGAACTTGTTGATAGTATAAATTTTTATTCCAATAAGAAGCCTATTTAATTTTAATTAGCGAATAAAACGAACGAATAATTCGCATATAAAAAAATTACGAACATCTCTTACACCGATTCTTAATTATTAAAAAAAAGTTCTCCTATATTCTGCATGGTAGTAATTTTTTTTTTTTTTTCTATTTCAGCTGTTTTATCATAATTTAGAAAACTATTTTCAAAATCAATTGTAGAAATTATTTCTCGGATTTTAGTGACGGTTTTTTAAACTTCTGACTCAAGTATAAGATATATCTGTAATAAAATATTCCGCTATTATTCTATGTGTTTTTCCAGTAAAAACAGTGTTCAAATGCCTTCTGTTATAGATTAATCTTGCAGTTCAATTTGTATCTTTTATTCTTAGAATTGAATTATTCCAGCCATTTAATATTCCACGAAGTCGGATTTAGAGAAGAAAAGAGACGGGCATCCTGAAATCAATTTTTTACGCGAAACTTATTCGGAATGTGTGGAAAGATCATTACCTTTTTTCCCCTATCTTTATTGGATTAGCAAATGGGACTCCTCGACCCCGATTCCCAGAAAAATCGATTTTTATAATGATCAAAATGCTTCCTTTTTAGAGCTTTTTCGCTTTACTCGTCATTTTTTTTTTTTTTTTGCTATTAATTTGATTTAGCCCTTTTTTTTTTTTTTTGCTTTTATGCTGAAATTTATTTCTAGTGATATATATTGAGATATTCATTACGAGTCATATAAAAAAAAATACCCGCAGTGAACTACCATCTCTCTTTCTTTATGTCAATTCATGCTAAAATATGATTGAATTATTTCATGGGATGTCTAGTGATTTCGTGGGATGTTTGCGAACTAAATCAGTTGAAACATATAATAAATTAAATATGCAAATTAATTCTATATTTTATTTGTTGATGATAAACTGGTTATTATCATTTCGCTTTTGATTATTGTAAGATATTGCGTATTTTGTGTATGAACACTAAAAAAATTGATTTTATGTGTACAGGAGCGTAGATTGCAATTTTATGAATTAACTTGTTAAACCATTCATTACTGCCATATTTACTACTTTATTGGTTTCCTCTGTTATTTTACAAAAGTACAAGCATTTTATATTAAAATTTTCTCCAACCCACAAAGTATACAGAGATCAATACTCATTACATAAAATACAAATACAAATAATACATAAAATATAAAATACAAATAATAATCAATGCAAAGTACATTAATATAGTGAATATAAAATAAATACGAACATGTAATGCAAGTAATACAATATACCATTGTAAATAAAATGTCCATAGTTTCACGAGCAATAAATCGTTAAATAATAAACTAGATATAAGATATACAGTAAAATAAAAATTTGAGGCTATTTATATTAGAATAGCCTCCTTTTCAAAGACATTACCCTTCTTATGAAAATTCTAGCAGTTTCTTAATCATAATAAATTGTCATTGTCTGGTAATAATATATCTAACTAGATCCATAATCCCCAGGGCAGCATAATTCGTTGGAAAACATATAGTTCTTATATTTGGACATCTTATATCCAGATATCCATAGACAAAGTGGGCAACTATACTCTTATTAAGCTCATAATAACAGACGTAATTAATTTTTTTTTTTTTTTTGTTATGAAGAAAAGCTTTTGTGACCCGTGAGCAATTGGCTTAAGTCAAAATTTCCAAAATATCCCACTAATTTATTTAGAGTATTATCTCTTTAATTTATCAGAAAGATCTGGCAGTTTATATAACACTAGCCGCCTTTGGCGACCAGCCGGTTCGCCAATCTTAATGTTCGTTAAAATTTTTATAATTGAATATTTTATGCAATTCCTACTTTAATAGCTTCTTCATTAAAATATTTTAAAACTTCAAATTTTGATAGACATATAATTCACTCATAATATTATAAAGGCCTTCATTCATAATGTAATATGTATCTCGCTAATTTTCTGTTAGAGAGATACTATTATGTTCTATTATGTTAATTTATGCTTCAAATGAAAGTGGAAACGATTAATCTGCAATTAATATAATAATATTTTTTACTAAAACAAAACATTTTTTTATAATATGATTACTGAAAACAGAGTCACTGAGCGTTTAAACTTTATGGGCACTAAATATCTTTCTTAATTTATGTAATACTAGCCGCCTTTGGCGACCAGCCGGTTCGCCAGTATTACCGCTCGCTACAATTTTCAATTAAATATTTTAAGTAACTGGTCTCTTAAAGGATTCTCAAACAAAACATTTTTAATCTTCAAATTTTGATAGCTATACCAAACTTATACTGTTTAGATCGTTTCGTTCAATTTACTATATATATTTTGGTATTTTGTTGCCATTTCCGGTAAAACTTCAACTTTAATTAAAAATGTAAATGACGAAATTGCAATTAATATTAAGATATTTTTTAATAAAACCGAGCGTTTTATTTTATTTATCATCTTTATTGTTATTTATTAATTATTATTATTATTGAATGTGAGTATTGCAAACAGAATCGCTCGGTATTTAAGTCTTATGTTAACTACAAAATATTTTTCATAGTTTATGTAATATCTCAAACAATAATTCAACAAAAATTTCTCAGATTCAGTATAAAATTCAGTTTTTAGTTTTGCTTTCAAAAGGATTGAAATGAAATCAATAATAATATTTTGTTCCTGCTTATAAATATATTTCAAAAATTATGAAGCCTAAATTTAATGCAGTAAGGTATCATATTCTGATAAATATTCTGGACACACCAAATTTTAAATAAATGAATGAATGTTCCTATTTTCCGCGATCAACTAAGACTTATTCATGAAGTTTTAGATGTTCAAAATGTTGAAAAACTCACCATTTTCATAATCTTAGGCCAATTAATCTTGAGAAACCTGCGCGCTGATTGGCGTATTTTCTTTGAAGCGATCGATGAAAAATCTAAAATTATCTTTTTTTTATTGAATAGTGATATTCAAATTTTTATAAATCAGCCAGTTTAAGTGATTGGAAATTGAATCTTAAAAGTCAGTGATTTAGTTGATTGGAAATTAACTCTATGATTACCATAAAATCTGTGCTTTCTCTTGTGGTGTATGCATTCTCCTTAATATCCGCTCGAATAAAACATCACATACAAAAGTACTACATCAAACACATGAAAAGTAAACATAACATTTCAATAGTTGCCAAAAACAAAAGAGAGAAAAATGCAATTAATAAGCAGACGATATTTAGAAAAGTACAGATATTTAGACTGGAAAATGAAATTATCTGAAATTAAAAACACGCGCAGACGATATTTACAAAAGTAAAAATATTCAAACCTGAAAAGGAAAATATATGAGTTATTCCATCAATAAATGCCATAAGTTTGTTTACATCTTCATTATTTTATGAGTCATTAAATATCAAAATGGATCCGGGACTGAATAAACACCCTGTATAGAGAGTGTAAAAGATCATAAAATAATTTTTCTTGAATTTATTTTTTAGAAAAAATAATATGTCATATTTGTTTCATTTCTTACAGACACTTGCCAAAAATTATAATTTTGCAGATTTCATTTCCAAAAAGATTTAATTTATTTTCAGTTAGAGCTTTAATCAATGTGATGGCAACACTTTGAAAAAAGCTAATTTTTTCCCATGAATACGAAACGTGCTCGAGCAGCTTAAATTTTATTTTTATTTTGCACGAAAAAAAATTGTTGAAAAATATATTTAAAATATTTATTTAAAATTCATTAAATATAGAAATTTAATTTTAAAGTTAAAACATTGGTATCATTTAAAAGATAAATTTTTGATCTTTAACTTCATGTAAAAATCTTTTTTGTGCGATAATATTTTCGGAAGTTATAGCAGAAACACGTCAAAATTTCGCTTAATTTTTAAATAAATAAAATTCTAGTTAAAAATTCGAAAAAATAACCCCCAGGTGCACATTCCCGGCCTCCAAGGTATACACGTGCCAAATTTGGTAGCTGTAGGTTGAATGGTCTGGTCTGTAGAGCGCCAACACACACATACACACACACACACACACACACACACACACACACACACACACATTGAGCTTTATTATAAGTATAGATATCAAGAATTTGTCAACAAAATTTTCTCAGATTCATCATGACCAAATCGATTAATTAACAATGTTTAATTTTAAATGCATCAAACACTAAGAAAACAAACAGAATCGTTTAAAATAATCGGTCGAAAACGGGTTAAAAAAACTACTTAAAAACGATGTACTTAAAACTATAAGTATATGCAAAAAAATATATAACTAATATAAATACAATTTAATTACAAAAGCATACAACTAACCTAAAAATAATTTAAATCAAGTCCACATCCGTTGAAAATAGTTGTCAACAATCAAAACACAATGCGCATGCGTGAATTTTCAACGCCAGTTACGGTAACGCAAATGCGTGAATTTTTCTACTCCAGTTGGGGTAACGCCATGCAGATTAGAAATTTTTAATTTCCTTTATTCTGTTTTATTTTAATTGATAAGTACTTCAGAATGAATCTGAAAGATCTATTAATTAACAATGTTTAATTTTAAATGCATCAAACATAATCGTTAATAACCAGAATCGTTTGAAACAATCGGCCGAAAAATGTTAAGCCTAGCCTCATTAGTATGGGGGGGGAGCTGAAGCCTTACTCATTTGGCTGTGGGGAAAATGAAAAATTTTTTGACGAGATAGTTTTTAATTAATAGTTAAAATTCTAATTAAAAATTTTTAAAAAGGGACCCCAGGTGCACATTTTCGACCTCCAAGGTATACATGTACCAAATTTAGTAGCTGTAGGTCACACGGTCTGGCCTGTTGAGCGCCAACACACACACACATACACATTGAGCTTTAAATAAATATAGATAATCTGGTGCTCCACCGAATTCTAGGGAGGGTCATGCACATGGAGATAAAAAATGATGCATATGTACAATAGTTCCCAAGAATAAAAGCTTCTATTATTAGTGAAGTAAGCTCTAATAAGAGGAAGCTCTTATTAATGAAGTCAGCTAAGGAAAAATATACAGTAAAGAATCTTTTATACATCTTTTAAGAAACTGGTCTATAACGATGTATAAATGAAGACTCATGGTAATTTTAACAACTAATTATTATAAATTTTGCGCTATTAATCGAAATTATTTTAAAAGTAGTATAGCAGATAGTGTCGATATATTACTATATTTTATCACTAACTCTTACCTAAATATGTAGTTACAAGGAATTGGAAACGGAACGATGTATAAATGTTGCTTAACTTTATTTAAATTTTCTATAACAAAGTTGTATAAAAGGTAACATGGAAGCGGGTATCGCTTCGAATGACAAGCCTTTAAGATTAACGCTATTATTAATTTGTATTTGTAATTTTTCGAATTTGTGTTCCATTAAATCTGTGTTGTACTCTTTATATGTATATCTTTTTACAAAAAATAATTTCAGTAATAAAGTCAGTAATGCCTTAAAAACTATATGTTTGCGACACCATTTCATTTATAACACTTACGTGTCTTGACGTGTGCGTTTATCGCCAGAAGTTTGCCGACGAAGATTTGAATTATTCTGCATCCTAAAAGTATCGCGTAAATAACCCTCTCTTTTTTTTATTAATATTATGGGCCTTTTATGAAATGGTATGAATAGCCGTAACAACATTTTAAACTTTCTGCTATTTACGAATTAATATATATTAATAGTATAATAAATTTTCAAAGATTTATGCAAGAAATTTATACGTTCCATATGTACTGCTCAAGAAGGATACATTACTCTTATACCATATCTCCAATAATACACAACTAATGAATTGCACTACAAAATGTATAATTAGTAAAACAGACTGGTACTTGATTTATAACAAATTTCCATAAACTTTGAGTACCTGTTCTTATGAATATTTACTACATTGTAAAGCATTCAAATATCTTAACCAGTTAATAGCGGAATTTATTTTTTAATATCCATCAAATTCCACCTTTTTAAAATCAAGCGGTGACGCATATACATATCGAACGCAATAAAAATAGTTGCTTCGTAAAATTTTCAAAAATTCATAATAAATTGAATAAGATTTCATTTTTATTAGATAAAAAAAATTATTCATCGGTCGCGCCTAAATGAAGATTTGTATTGACGTACATACCATATTGAGCGCTTAACTGGTTAAGCGCGATTTACTGTATTATAAAAAAGTGTATTCTCTTTTGTCGGAAGAAAAACTTAAAAAAAAATTTCAAAGCCTTATTAGTTTTCAAACATACTCAATCGGGAAAATAATTCGAAATTTCAGTTATTTATTATTCTTGTTTAGGGGGAAATAATATCCGGTTGTTTTGCAGAACTATTCCTCATTACTACTCAAAATTTGGGTACCATTTCAAGAATCAATTTACAGCTCAAAGCAATTTCAATGAACTTGCGATGATCGAATTTCAGGTTTGTTTACATCATTCCGATCCTCCTTCTAAATCCTCCTAATATTTTAAGTTCATCGCGATGATATTAATTTCTCTTTTTCACACAGTTAAAAACTCCAATTTTCCTGAAGTTCAGTCATTGAAAAGACATAAATGACTCTTTCAAAAGGATTCAGAATCTGTCGATTGATGTATGATTAATAGTGCTTGTCTGTTTCATTTAAGAATTATGGTAGTCACAAAATTTAGTGCATTCTTTTAAAATATATGAATGAAAAGTAAATTTTAGATTAGAAACATTAATCTATTTCTATTAAAACATGGATTTCTTCCTTTTTTACAACTAATAAGCAGTTACTTTGTTCATTTACTATGGAAAAGCAGCGCAATGTGTATCAACCAAGAGGTACTAAAAAATTTACATCTGTGTTGTTTCAGTATTCATAACCCAATACGTGAGCCGCCAGCTGCGCCAATAGACGCCTATCTCGCCACATAAACACAACACCCAATGTTTTTCGTATGTGACGAATTCCAGTGAGTATTTACCAAATGACATCGAGGAGTCCTGATACATTTGCATTCATTGATTCGCAACTAATAAATTGCCATTGCATCCGCCAAACGATGGGCAGTTGGGATCTAAAATGAAAATATTCCCTTCTCTTATCTCTTATTTATGTAATCGATATCTTTATTTAGATTGGATTGCGGGTCGGCCACGTGGCCACTTTATCACTCTTTTCTATCCGAGTTGGCCTCTTATCTGAAGTATTGCATGACTCCGGAGGGAGGAGGTGAATCCACTTCAGAATCCTAAAAACAACCAACTATTGTAGTCAAAGTCGTTTTTTGTTTCCTTTTACTATCCCTCGTTCGTCAATGGGGCTTATATAGTCAAAGCGCAATGCCTCCGTTGTTTCATCTGGCATGGCATGCTATGCCATTCCGGGCTTGTATTGTCGATTGTTCCCTGCTTTATTAGGATACTAATTAAAATCTTGAGGTGAAGTTGACCATTTTAAAGGAACACTTGAATGTTCAGTGGTCCGAGACGCTTCCAGTTTTCTTTTAAGTGGAATCGTAATTTTATCATGAAAACTTGCAAATTTCATAAGTTACAATTGCAAACCATAAAAACAATAATAAATAATTCAGTTTACCTAGAAAATATTAATTTTCTAATCACTCTAACACAGATTTCACATTAACTTTCTGAGCCATTCAGACTTTTTTTTCTTCTTTCCTCCCACATTGACTAACATGTGCTGCACTCAAAATGCTGAGTCGGTCAATAAATTCTTTCTGAAATTATATAAGCTCAAAATACTTTCACATGGACTCATTTTCCTACTTTCTGAATTTCTTTATGGATTACATCTTCCGTTGGCCATGACTATTACAATAAAATCTTAATAATGGATAAAAATTGAACTCCTTCCGTCAAGCATGAAGACTAAGATACCATTGCTAAAGAACTCCTTAAATCAAAAATGTTATACGAAACATTTTCAGAATCTTTCAATGTAAAATGGAACTGAAAATTGTAATTTTACATTCTTGAGAAAACTAGTTACACAATATTTATGGAATTACAATATTTAGGGAAGAAAAACAAATTTAAACAATGTATCGAAAATGAAGAACTGTCATCAAATATATGCGAAAGAATGTTAATAAAATGTTTAACAAAACGACAACGTTCAGTACAACTACTTCAGTTCAATTGCGAAATGATAAAAATGCAAATGGTAATGCGATGTAGAAGTTTGAACTGCAGTTTAACTTTTAAACTATCAGACTGATTCTCCAATATTGCTTGAAAATAGATTGGATGGAGATTTAAATGGTTTTAATACCTTTTTTGTTTTTCTAAATGCTGAATAAACGCTAACTTATATTTAAAATATTTTGTTTAATTGATTTTGTGTATTAAATTAATAAATGAACAAATCGAATCGGGAAAATTCAGCTTTGATTCCATGTAATTCATTTCAGCTTTTCCTAATTCATATGCGTATATATGACATCATTTTTAGGAATCAAAATACTTACTTTGTTTAAAAATCTATTTTTATCAGCAATGAATGCTGTAGTTGGATACTCAACTTCTATAACTGTAATAGAATTGTTAAAGCCCATGATTGGTTTATCACGGTTTGGTGACATTGATCTGAAGCTCGGATTTGCTAAATCTGTCATTTCATGGGCAGAAGTATGGAAGCATATCTTTGTCTTCCGACACAGTTTTGTCTGTAATCGACTCCCTTGATCTCTTTAGATCAGAACAAAGTAACTGCGACCGCAAAAACATAATGCGATTTGTTTTCTCTCCAGAACGTCTGGGTTGAGATTAACGGATCTAATCCAAAAATGTCTTTATCAGCACCATTAAATCAACTGTATCTTGTAGACAAGATGATTTTCAAAGCATTTCTTTTACTTAAAATCTTTATGGTTACTGAAACTCGAGTGTCTTTAAGAAGCTTAATGTACGTGCGGATTGAGAAATTGCTACCTTTTAGCGTTATTTTATTCAAGAAGTAGATGAAATTATGGAATGCATTTTCTTAATAAGGTTCATTTATTTGTTTAAAAACTGGATTTAAAGGTTTTATCCTATGCCAGATAAGAGGAACTAAACAAGACTAACAGACATACGAATAATTGAAATGAATATATAAAGAATAACAAATAGAAAATTTTTTTAATCGGTTTTTCGACTTCATTTTGTAAGTTTCGAAATAAATTGTCAAACAATCTGTGATCAAGGAATGATTAGATATCTTTTGAGCAGTGTCAGAAGCTCGTTTTCCTGAATGCTTTTGTATTTAAAATTGTGCAAAAATTAGCAGAGAGAAAAGTAGTTGCTACGACTTGGCATGTTGAGTAAAATGAAATTTTTTGCCACATGTTTTAGATGTTCTCCTCTTGTGGGAAGATGAATAAATTTTTGATATGTAAAATCAAAGTGGAAAAGAACTCTTGCAAGTTATCGTTTTATTTATATTCTTGATTTATTATGATTCCGTTTATATTTTAATAAACTATTTTTGAAGTGATCAAACGTCTTCTGATGCGGTTTGTAAATTTAAAGGGAAGTGTATGTGTCATTCTCATTGTCCGACTGCTACGAAAGTTATCTCAAAGCATTCACTTTAAAACGAGACATTCATTCAACTTAACAACTAAATAATATATATTGTCCACTAAAAAAGAATCTCTAAGTTCTTTTTATAATGCGGTACATAATATACGAATTGCATATCGTAGAGTTTATTGAACTTGCATTCTTAGTTGCAGTGACTGTATTAAGACCACCCCGTCCACTACACACTACATTAATATATTTCTTTGCTTCTAATAGATTTCTTTGGGAAAACGGACAATTATTGTTACTTATTTCGACCTTTTTCTCGGTATTGTACTTAATCTTTTCACTTATTTTTAAAATCTTATTTATTCATACATTCTCCCATTGTGTGGCACCTCATAATTGAGGATGAAAAGCTTCGGTATGGTAGTTGATTCTCGCCACCATAGTGGATACATAAAATGGTGGGGGTCAGCTGCCTCCCATCGATGATGGGACGTACTTCCCAAGGGAAAGGTTGTACCGTGGCTGGCGATGATCCTTAGGACTCGACCACAGTTCCCGCCAATGTTGCAGTTGCGGCGGTCCAGTTATTAAGATTTTTCCGTATACATTCAAGCGGTTCGAAGTAGACAATTTTAGGTTATTCATGTTCTAAGAATTTCTGATTTTATGAGTACAGATTTCTTAATCGTATCTTGCAATTGAAATCAGTATTTGAAATTGTTACTTTTGTTCGACGAAGTGTCAAGGCGCATTGTAATGAAATACATCTCCTGCATGACACAGCATTGAATCACTTGAATCTGTTCTCCAATTCACTTAATGCACATGGCAGAAGAGCGTTTATATAAACTGAATGGATTTTAATGCTCGTATCGAACTGCAGAATAAGTAATCAATCCCTAATTTTAGAGAAAATCATAATTTATCGCTTTGTCTCTTTTTCTTACTTTATCCTATGTAATTTTTTTGGATTTATTAATTTATTTTATTGTTTCGCTTTAATATTTGCGCAAGAATCAATACCGGCAGTTAAAAATATTTTTCCTTATTTCTTTATCAGCTTATTTAGCCATCGAGAGATATTTTTCATTATACTGATATATTTTCATTTAACGAGTTTCCATTGATCCCAACTATCTCTAAACATAGACTATGTCGATGTTTAGGGATGTCCCCTACTTTAAATAGAACAGTACGGGCTTAAAGGGACATAAAATTATGAAATATGAAATAATTATTGCTTTGGGAAATTTTAATTATTTGCTCATTTTTTTCATTTGGCTGTTTTAGTTTAATGCTTTAATATCCAGAAAAATGAATTATTGCTCATTTATTTTTCATTTGGCAGTTTAATTTTATTTAATACTTGGCACGCGCTCTGCCAAATCTATTCTTCCAGCTTCATATGAAATGCTTATCCATTCTGGCAGTGTTCCCTGTTACCAATTAAAAATCCTCTTTTTAATTCCTCTCCTATATCGCCAAAATCTATTATTACGACACCAACTAAAGTGAAAAAATAATCCCCATTTCATTGTTATGCTCAATCTTTCGTCGCCAATTCTGCTTCCCTCCCTCTTGGGAGTTGTTGCCAAAACCATTCTGCATTTATTTAAATCTCCTTACTGCCACACCGGAATACAAAGTAAAATTAATATTTTATCCGTAGGATTTCGTTCGATAAACGCCAAACGGTGGAAGGGTTTGGCACCATCCCTTTCCACCCCGCGGCTACTACTACTACTTCTATTTTGTCTCGACAAAAAAGGGCAGGCAGGAAGACCAGGACATAAAACACCGCCGCCGCTGGATCAAATAAAAACGGGAATTCCTGGAGTGCTGTGCAGTGGATGGCGTCGTAATTACATTCGATGTGATGTTATGGTGGCCACGCACGTTTTCGTCTGCTCTCCACCCGTTGACGGTGGTTGGCCAGTCACAAAGAGACACCGTTTGCTAAAGTATAAATAAAAAAATATATATAAAAAGAAAGAAAACCAGGAACTGATACCAAAATTTTCAACCTTTTATTATTGAGTATTCAGTCTCTGAAAACAATTTTAATTCTTTCCCCTTACGGTGAATTTTGAATTATGTAATAAGCTGTATGTTTCTTATGTGTTTAATTAATTTCTTTTTATTATTAAGTGGGGAGTATAGATGTGCAGATCGACTTTTTTCTCCCTCTGTCAATTGCCAGTTAAGATGCAGTTCCATTAACCAATACGATTTGACCTCTCATACAAAATCAACTATCATCTAATCATTCTACAAGTAGTTTAATTTCCCTTCCATGTGTCATCGTTAGTTTTATTGTTAACACGATGAGATAAAAATTGGTATTTATCTCATCACATTATCTCTCCAAGAGTATAAACCACAACTTCTAATGACTGGAATGTATTTTTTTTTTTTCTTTTTTCCCGGAGGAGATACTCTACTATTTATCCACCACAAATCCAATTTTAAGAGAAATCCAGTTTACATTCTTCATTAATCTAAAGACTGACAGGATATATAAAATATCATATGATATCTCTAAATTAAATCTTAATTAATTTTCTAATTTTTATCTTAACTTAACCCGTATTAACTTAAATCGAAAATGTTCTCCTATTTCCTGATCTAATTTCACCTTTTTTTATTTAATTAATGTTACACGAGTTCTGTGAAACTGCCGAAATCGTCAAGTTCCAACACTCCGAGTGAAGGGTTAAAAATCTGTCATACTAAGCGAATTCTTTTAAAAGATAACTAAATTTCTCTTACCTAAATAGTCACATGTAAAAAAATCCCTATTAGAATCTCATAGTATAAAATCGATGGGGGTAAATTTTTTTGCCTCTTCCGCTCTTCTGCTCCTGAATCGCTTGTGAACGGGCGTCTGTTACATGATCGCTTCTTGTACATAAATTATGCCTCCCGGGATGGAATAAAGTGGAGTATTTGTAAATCTTCCCTCTTTTTTACATAATATTTTGGAAAAAATTTGCAGTGTTCTGAACTTTGTTGTAAATATTAACTATCGTAGCGAAATGAATTTCATATATTTTTTGCTTGCTCCTTTTATAGAATACTTAAGGAGTATTACATTTCGCATATAATGGCTTGCAAATTCGAAATTTGTTAGTAAAGTATTTAAATTAGAATTTTTATGAAAAAAATAATAAAGAGAATTGCCCTTTCAATAATAAATTTTTATTTTATGTCAAATTTTGTGATAAATGTGTGCTTAAACATATTTATCATCATATTAATATTGCAAAATAATTTTTGTATCGAATCTCATTCAAATTTCCACTTTAAGGTAAATTGAATTCATAAATATATATAATCTGAAAGAAAATTACATTTCTATATTTTTATTATTGCCTTAAATTTTATGTTATTACCTTAGATAGGCTTCTAAGTTATAACAGTGATATATTACTTAAAAAAAAGATATTATAAAGCAGCAGAACCTTTACAAACCGAGTTTTCAATTACATAATAAATAAAGTAATTAAAAACAAAACATATTATTCTACACAGCTTGAATTTTCTCTCTGTTATCTGCGGGTAAAAATGCAAATGTTTCCCCCCCCTCTTTTTAAATATAAACTTTTTTTATTTTAAAGTTTATTTTTTGGTAGATTTTTTTAAAGGAGAGATAAGAAAACTAGAACATTATATTTTTCAGTAAAAGATTCCATTTTAAACACTCAAGACGCAAGTAACAGAAATCTGACTTTTCAAGTTAACGATGCCTACACTTTATTAGCCCTGCCCAAGCGCAGAACTATATCAATGAATACCGATAATTTTGTTCCCAAACTGAATTTTCCATTGCATCCTCATTTTAAAGGCGCTTCTAGAGGTTAAGTTCGGTTACAGTTATGTCGTTAAGATAGTGAGTGATCTAATGTCCTTTGCTGATGGCTTGCTTCAAGAATAAGCGACTATTAATCAATCACTCGTGATGTGGCATTTATTGAAGAGATCACTTAACATTCAAAATTGCCTCTCTTTTTATGAGCTTTCATGCCAGCCAGCTCCACCCACACTTTGTGGGCCTTCCCGTTGTGCAGTGGCCCTATGCGCCTCGTGGGTTGATAATTGCCGCCGTCCGGTTATCTCTTATGCCATTAAAACCCTCCTAATGCGTTTTAGGAGGCAATTTATTAGGACCTTTTTAGCAACATCGAATGCACCAATTGTTGCCAAATGCATTCTCTTGTACCGTGACTCAAGTTTTATTCCTTGAAGTGATGACTTCATTTGTAAATTTCGTCATATTATTATTTTTTTCCTTTTTGGACTGAAGGTCCAATGGTGTCTTGCTTTTGTATTTCATGGTTGTGGACGAATTGTTCAAAGGAAAGAAATGGATAGCATTTACTATGTTTCTTTCTGTGTGGTGCTTTTAATTTAATTGGCGCTTACTGGGATTTCTGTGAATTGCATATTTTAAGCGCAGTAGCGAAAGCCAGTGTTGATCTTTTGTATAGTTATTTTTTCTTTTGTATGGATTTTTGTATGGGATCCATACAACTATTATAAGTATCTGTTCATAAACCGGTTTTTGTTGTTAAAAAATAGAACTCTATAATAATGCTTTGTTTTCTTGAGTACCTATTTTAACTTCATTCTTTCTCTTTATGCCATCTCTAAATTAATGTGATATTCGATTAATATAACCTTATTAATTTTGTCTAATTATAAAGTATGCTAATCAAAAAAATTCTTTTGATTGAGAAAAGATTTTTATTAATTAAAGCTAATGAAAACGACAGATTTTTTTTCCATTTGGACATCAAATATTGCGCTATGTTATGAAAACGTTTTAACCCTATTGTGCATATTGTAACCATTTTGCTACACATATTTACTTCTATTTATAAGCTTCGCACGACTATTCCAAAGGGAACAATGAGTGTTTGGAAATCCTTTTTGATAAACGTTTGTTGAAAAGACATATTCCAGTAGCTGTCAATATTAGATTTAAACTGAAAACTTGGAAAAATATTAAGATATCTATTATATGTATAGTTTTACGATTAAAAATATCAAAATATTTTTTCCTATTATAATAAATATATTGGTAAAAAAGGACTTTTATTTTTAAGTCAGGATTGTTATAACTTGATATGTGACACTAGGATATTGCTAAATTATAAAGTATTCATTCAACACATCTTAATTTTTTTTTAATTTGACGAAAAAAATAATTTGTTAAAAAAAATAAATGTTTTTAAAAAAAATTCTTTAAAAAAATTCTAAATTATATGCAGTTATTCAAAGCACATATTATTTTGGAGGGGAAAGAAGAGGCATGCATTCTAGGGTTAAGAAATGTCTATAATTGCAATCTAAAGCGACCAAACCCTCTGAATATTTTTTTCTGGTGTTTTGAAGGAATAGGAAGTTTGCCATATTAGCATTTGTTTCGATGTTTTTAAAACATTTTCCTAAATCAAAAATCTCAACTCCCAATCGCAGAAATTTTCTATTCGTATATGAAATTCTTTTAAACAAAATTAATTCGAAATATATGTGTGTCTGATCCATCTGATTGAAATTTTTCAAATAAATTAATTTCTGTAGGTTTATCACTGTTAACTGGTCGCAGATCTATTTTGTGTTTCTACTTACATGTCCATCTATGGTTACGATTGCCAGCCCAAACAGTCACGAGCGGAAAGTTTTTAAAAACTGCACTTTGAATGAAAATGTTTTTGTAATGCAATAATATTTTCGTATCAAATGACCGAGAAGCCAACGCAACTTCAGGCATCTGGTGCTGCTCAATCAGCGGGATTGTTCTGCGCAAGTTTTGACGAGTTTCCTGATTCGGTGTTATTCAGTGACTGTTACTATCCTGCGAACACGTGCTCGATTCTTTGCTAGAATCCATCATGACAATCCATCATTCAAACGCGCTACGACGCTCGTGATTTGAATGTCCTATTTAAATAGCGCGGGGAAAGTATGTGACTTTTCTATTGATTTGCTTGCTGTTAGTCATTCCGTCTGCATCGCTGTTATATTTAGCTCTCTGTCAAGGGCACGTTTTTTGTTCTAAAAAGAACAACACGATGTCAGTAAATACTGCTTAGTAATAAATATTCTTAGTCATTTAAAATGTGAGAATTTAACCTTCGTTAATTTTCTGTTAATTCATCAATTCGTTTTCCTTTTTCCCTTGTTCTTATTTGTTTTTACGGGAGTAGAAAGTTTTTAAATTTCTTTTGTGGTTTCCACGTCAGTAATTCCGATTCTCTGATTAGAATTAGAACATTTCTTAGTTATTTTTCAGTTTGACGTGTAATAAAATAAACATTTTTTTTTTCCAGTTCCATTGAAATCTACTCAATGGCGTATAATTCTATATTTCTGCAAGATTTTTTTAAAAAGAAAGAGCAGTTAATAATTTTTCAATTCCTCATTTTCTCTTCTTTTCTCTGTTCTTTTCTTTAAATTTTAAATATAAGGAAGAACTGTAATCTTCAAAAAATTGGAACTCGAGATTTTGACGAATCTCCACGTTTTAGACCTCATTCAGTTTGAAAAATATATTTTTGGCATTATGCCTGTCCATGAACGGTCTACTTCAAAGGTATTGACCCAGATGAATTAAATTTAATATATGGATTTTTGCCCAATTTTTGTCTGTCTCGGTTTTCAAACACACGTGAATTTGTTAACTTCAGAACATAAAAAGTTCTATAATTGAAATTTGATACACAGGCTTATCTAAAATGTAGATTCTTATCAAATTTGAAACCAAATCTATCAAAGTATTGATCGTTTGTCGACCTGTATTTTCGTTTGAATAAAAATGCAGTGACTGATAAAATCTATATGAAATTCAGTATGTGATCTTCTGACTATAACTGTAGTACCGTGTCAGATTTTGATTATAATCTGTCCAATCAGTAGAATAAAAAAAAGACATCCAACATACATTTTGTCTCGGTAGATTCAGTAAAAATGTTAGATTCATCCCAAAGATTTGTATTTCGTAATTATTGTTCGCCAGTGCCAAGCAAGGCATTCAAGCCTTACCTAAGGTTAATTTTCTACGGGGAAAGAGGGATAAGACCTTTATTGGAGAATATAGTAGAAAGCTACTGGAGACAACCCCCATTGGTTTGAAACAAAAGATTAAAACTTTATTATTTCTACTAGCCCCTTGACTTTCGACTTAACTTCCTAATTAGATGACATATCTTATTTGGGACATTTATTGTTTTACTTCGTGTTATAATAAGAGCATTTGAGATAGTAAAGCGTTATTGTATTTTTGCATTTTAAATTGGATAATACTCCACTTAACTGCAGGTTTAAAATAAAAATTCAATAATTCGGTATACGAGGCTGACTCGTCAATGAATGCGAAGAGGTTATTATATTTCTTTTTATCTGTGAATGCTTTTCTTCTAACATACAACATTTTTATCACAAACTTAATGAGATGTCTATAATTTTCTAGAAATCATCGAATAAATTTTCGAGAGTATTTATTTTTATTTGAAAATCATTAATACCATTACTTCACATTTAATAAACAAAACAAATAAATAAATAAATAAAACCTTTGTTCTAGTGATATCTTTTCGCACTTCCGTTTCTCTTTTTTAAATGTTGTATCTACAATTTTTTATTGATCTTTCGTCTTAGAAAATATTTTCATTAAAATATATTTTTCTTCAAGAAAATGTCTGCAAAACCCTGAGGAAACGTTGAGAGACGTATTCTCTAACTGAGAGTGAGCGTTTTCTTCAAGCATTCTATTAACAATTCATTCTCGGAATTGTAATGGCAATTTAGATATTGTAACACTTTATTTAACTTCGCCCCTTCATACTGTTTGATGTATACTCTTTCCTTTACCCAAGAAAGATACTTGTTTTGATGTATCTCATTCTTGACTCAATTCGCTCAAAAGAAACACCTATTCAAAAAATGGTGGCTTTGAAAATTCGTTTTGCCCATGGAGGCGAGACGCCATAACATTTTCTCTAAAATAGCATTTTCTTGGTAATGCTTTTCAATTCCTGACGCAGTTTTGGAGGAAGATAGGAACTGCCCTATTCTCGAGTAAATATTTATACAAGAGGAGGAAGGCTCTGTAGACGGAGTCTAAACAGATTCCAATGAAATTGCACCGCTGCTTCAAGTATGCACTTGATGTAGAAGAAAATGTATTTATTCCCAGTTTTCGAGAAGGTGCTTATCTGTTCATTGACAATATAGCGGTCCAATTCAGCTTCTAAGATGGCTCATCTGACAGATTTTTCTTGGCTCATGTTTGAAATGTGCCGTCTGAGTCGGTCTCCATTGGTTAACCAATCTGCTCCAGAAGATTGTATATGAGTTACAGTGATCATTCATTAAGTTTTAATTGCCAATGGAAATAAAAACTGGTTAATCAGTTTTTAGAATTTTTTTTTTCCTACAATACGTGTGCACTTTGTTTCTGGTCCTACCAAAATGTGATGCACTTCTGTCAAAATAACGAATCGAGCACAAATAAGAACCAGTATTAGAATCGTGAAACAATTTCAGAATGTTTTTTTTTTTAAAGAAATAACTATATTAACAAAACATTGCAGAAAATTTTATAAAATTAGATTTCAGCTAAGGTGTCGTCCCTGTCGTTTCAAAATTACGAAGAATCCCAAAATAGTCGTAGGGTTTCTTTATAAACGGGACGTTAATATAACTAAAACTGAACTTGAGATGAATATGATCAAAGTTGGCAGTTCGGAAATATAATGAATCACTTCAGATCAAATATCTCCGATTCAAAATTATTTTATGATCATCTATCGTCGAAATGTTTCAGTTACGCTTTACATTCCTCGATTTTGATTTCGATTCTTCTGTCATCGCTTTCCCAAGATTGAAATCTTGATAACGATAAGTTCTGTTGAATTGCAGTTTTATCGGTTATACTCTGTGATTTTTAAATATTTTGTATAAAATACAAACAAGTACATTTTTTTTTCCATTTAGGCATTTCTGATAAAGTTTCACTCAATTTGGTATTTTTAAACAAATTATAAAGGTCAACTTTTAAGCGCTGTAAAAAAAAATTAAAATCATCATGGTCAATCAACATGCTTAATTTAAATTAATTATTCCACTAAAACTATCTGGAATTGAGCCTTAATTATTTTAGATTCAATGTATTGAATTTTGATTTATTTATGCACGAAAGACAATAAAAAAAATAGAGAATAAAACTTACGTAGCAAAAGAATTACTTTTTGAAAGAAAATAATACGATAACATTGCATAATTTTTCAAACATGGAGACATTCTTTATGAACTAGTTTTCCCCGTTATCCATTGCATTATTTCCTTATTTAACATATTTTCAGACTGTGACACGGACAGAAGAAATATTAAATAAATTATTTTGATTCTTTCTTTGAGCTGGTTCCTTTTCCCCTTGTTGTGGCAGAGCCATCTGATTGGCCCGCTGACTTCCTTCCGATCGAATCTTCCACTTTTTGACGCCTTGTTTGGCAACGCCGAGACTCTTAATTCAACTCGTATGCAAATGTCAGGTTCAGGGTTTACCCTTGCATGAATCATTGCAACCTGCCTTTGTTGTTGCTATTGTCATTAAAGGGGGTTCCACAACTCATGTGAATACAGTAATGACTGGTTTATGGATTTACATTGCATGTTGCATTCGCGACTTGTTGATAAATAGAGGATAATTATGATTGCATGATTGATATTTTGACTCAGTCCCTTGGAAAGAATTTTCGAGTAGCAAATTTAAATCGTAATTAGTATTTTTTTTTCATTCGGTTGTAGTAATTGTATATAAAAAAACATAAATTGTATATAAAACGAATAAAATATAATTATAGTAATTGTGTATATAAAGCAGCATAAATTCCATATTCAAATATTGGAAAACCTTTTTTGGGGAGTATTTTTTACTCCCCCCCCCAAAAAAAATGATTGTATATAGTTAAAAATCTTCATGACCAGTCAGCACGCTTAATTTTGGATTAATTATTGCACCCAAACAATGTGGAATTGAACCTTAATGACTTTGGATTCAATACATTGAGTTTTAATTTATTTATCACAGAAGACAATAAAAAAATAAAGAATAAAACTCACGCAATAACTTAATTTGGTAGTTCTATGTCCTCTATCTGCTCTATAAAGCGTTACTGAAAAGTTTTCACTTTGCATTTCGAGTATCATATCACAAAAAATTCGTAGTGTATTTAGACATCATATTAAGGAAAAAGTGTATGGTATTTTTTGATGGTATTTTATAAACGATTTCTTGATTTCAACTTTTACTCCGATTTCACATAATTGTGTGATTCAAGAATAGTCATAATAGTCCCTGGAAAAATATTTGTCGTTTGACTACTGCTGAAAATGACTTTTCTGTTCATAAGTCTTTGCAATTTGGATAAAAATAAAGAATTGATTAGATCAAAAAGGCTTCATCTATTTCTAGAGTTTGCCTTAGTGATTGATTTAATCTCTTAAATTTATTTTGCCTTTAGATTATTGAAAATTTTTAATGACATATATGAGGGATATGTGTTGAACTCCATAAAGGAATACATATTCGTAATTCTCAAAAATTAATATTGTTTAATTTAATAACACCATTGGTATCAATGATTTTGCGATTATGCATATCATCAATTACTACCATATTAGAAATATGATATTACTATAATATATTGTAATTTTCTTTTGATAATGCAAGAAAATATTACCAAATTAGATGAATAATAACGCGATATTTTATAATAAAATATTTCCTTTCGAAATGCTGCTTATTGCTTTTGATAAATATAGATCTAATACTAAATTATGCATGTGTCCAGTGCTGTGTCGTGAAGTGCGTGTTGAGATAAATTTTCCTCTATCCACGAAGGCAAAGGCCTTCGTGTGTCGGTCTTATCATTATCTCATCATTTCCATTCCAAAATCTGGTCAAGGCTACCTGAAATGGCTTCTTAGAACAACCTATAAAAAATTACGAGGAGAATAATCATAAAAAAAGAAACTTATTTTTATTTGAGATTAAGAACTTGCTCCGCTGTAACATCTGTCCTGCCAAGGATCTCTCCACATCCCTGGTGCAATGGCAGGACTGCGTAACCTCTCTTGAATGACATAATTGCCCTCGTCATCTGTGGTGCGATACAAATGTGTTCCCTTTCTGGTCCCCCTCATGTCCATTAAGCAGCATTTCTTAACGATGCATCGTCTGCGGGGGTGGAGTGGGGTATAGCAACCTTTTGGTGGCGTCCAAATTAGAGTCGTGTCTTGAGCGAGTAGCAGTTCTTGGATGAGAATTTCCTGCCGCATCCACTTCCGCTGTGCCACTCCCCCACCCCTTTTTCGTGTAGATAAATATCTTTTTTGTGGCATTTGGATGTCGGGACCCTGAAACGGGGGTTGTGGTCCTTTTAAGATGTAAATTCATATGGAATTTTTTTTCCTTTATTATTTTTTGTAGATTTTTCTCAAGTTTTCACTATTGTCATATTTATCTTTATATAAATAAAGACAGGAAATTTCTAATGAACTTAAATGTGAATAAATAGATTATGCTGTGATTACAAATAATGCATCGACATTGTAAAGTAGATATTATTACATTGAGATATTATTGTTTTATGTCGATTCTGATCTTTTCCGTCAGTAACTGTTTTTGTAGAATGTCACACCCAATAATATTTAAAGTCTATACTCAATCTAAAAATACTATATTTTCCCCATAACTCCTTAGATTGAAATAATCAAAAATTAAATGAACATTCGAGTTTCTACCTTACTCATTACATTATAAACTATATGCTATTCAACAAACAATAAATATGCGGTCAGTTTTACCAAACCAATGGCAGATGCAAAATTAATTCGTCTACGCATTGGACACACAAGGTACACGCATAGACATTTGCTGTTTGGTGAACGAACTCATCATTGTACGAACTGTGGAGTGATCAATTCTATTGCACATTCTTACTCAATGTCCTAATTTTACTTCTGATCGTTTAACTCACTTTCATTCGCCTATTTTAAATTTACAGGACCTGGTGGGTGAGAAACCTCACTCAAAACTTTTTGATTTTTTAAAAGCCATTGGTTTCTTTCATAACATTTAAAATTTGAGATTTATTTTTATTCTTGTGCCAAATCACTATAAATCAGAGACTTTCTAAACTTTTGACGTTTTACAGTGTATCCTTGTTTTATTTGCACCTTTTACACTTTTATGATGGAACTGTTTAAATATCCTTGTGGATGGCGCAGCCTGTTCTAAATTGAACCTTGTGCCAGAAAACTTAAATTATACCATACCATACCATTACATTATAATAAAAACCGCGAGTTTGTTTTTTTATTTTGCAAATTACTTAACACGTCCTAACAACTGTCATTCTAATGTAATAAATAAGTTTCCAAATTATTTATTCCTGTAGCAGTTGCATTACTCTTATCTTCTCTTTTGGATACTAGATGGCGATGCCTGATTAGGCCATTCCATATGTCATTCCATAGTGCATTGCCATTGTAATTAGAATGAGATGTGATGCTGAACTGAGAAGCCGCGCGCGTGAATGTCTTGCCTTTGTGTTAGTGTGTGTTTAAGTGTGTGAATGTGATTATTAAAGAAATCTTTCCAACAACATTCGTCCTGTTGCTTCCTGCACAGATCATAATAATCTACATTCCACCACATTCCTAAAATTGCAGTAAATAAAGAAATGAGTGACTGACTGATCGATTTGTTTTAAAAAATGGCGATACTTTTTACAATATTGCAATACAATTCGTTTCTTTAGGTAAATAAGTAAAATTTAAGAGATTACGATAAGGCGCAAATACAACTTTACCTATGGCCCTTGTTTGCTATTTCCGTTACGTCATTTACCAATGTATGGTTTCCTATGTTTCATGGATATCTCGATACAAGTGCATTTATGAGTCTTTCTTAACACTTGTCAACTTTCGCTTCTTTTTTTTTCCTTTTTAAGAAATTATTATTACATAACTATCACTTTTTTCCTTTTCTGCAGAGTTTCGATCCTCAATTCAAGAATATCCTACCACCATCTTTCTTTTATTTTCTCAGGAATAAAAAATTGTTTGCTATTAAACCCAAATCTGAGTACATCATTAAAACTAGAACTGACGAACTGTTTCAAACCTCAGTTTATAATATTTTCTGAAGATAGTTATTAATTTTTACCTATTTTATGAAAATAAATGATTTAAAGAATAGTAAACATGCGCTATATAGTGGGAAATAAAACCGTGAATCGATGCAATTTGCGTGCTAATTGTTTGAATAAGATGCATCTAGTAATGAGATATAACTTTTTGGATTCAACATGCGCTGTTTGATATTTTTTATCTTCTATATCTACAAATATATTCAACCAGTTATAATGAATGTGTTCTTTAGACTTACTTAAAATAATCGTAAAAGGAATGGTTAAAGGCTCTAAAGTTAATAGCATTCTTAATAGCTATTTATCGGTATAGTAAAATAATGCCCTGTTCATGTTTTATCTTTGTTATCCTCTAGGTTAAAAATACGTTTCATGTTTATGGATGTGACATCTGTCAAAACAGAATTTCTGAAAAAATGAATGTTGATTTTTGTTTTATGTCGGCTTTTCAAATACACCAAACAGATTGTTATTCATTTTTTAAAAGAATTTTAAAAATCAAATTCTGTTTGAAAACTTTTATTATCATATTAGGTTACATTCTACAAAATTTTCCACGATATATTATATTTCGCTGCTAAAATTAAATTTCTCCGGGTAAGCTGAATATTTATATATCCGACAGAATCGGCCCACAATGAAATGCTAGCATATTATTTAGAACGAAAGATAATATTTCATGCATAATGTCATATATTTCTCTCCGGGTTGTTTTGAAAATTTGACATATTACGAAATTAAAATATCTGTGATAAACAGACATAGTGAACTACATATTTCATTCGGTTAAACTTTTCATTTAACCAGGAAAATTGCAACAGGTTTGATTAGTTCTCGAGAATAGCTTTCCTCGCAGACGAATTTGAGTTGTTTTCGCACGATTAAGTTCTTTAGAAATGTTTCATTTTCAAATGTGAAAATGACCGATATCGTTTAGTTATGTGAGAATGTGTTAGCAAAGAATGTGAAAGTTTAAAGTTTTCGAATGGTCAAATTATACGCGTAATTTAGTTACGAATTTTTCCAAGCAGAATCTTTCTAAATTGAGTGAACATAATATAAGCAATTTATTTCAAAATGCTGTAGAAAATTGTTCGTTTTAATAATATTAGTTTAACGTAAATAATTTTTGCGAAACGTAGAAAGTACGAATTCTGCTTTTCGTAGTTTTATTAGAAAATAATCTTAACGATTTCGACATTTGATGTTCTACATTATTTTTATTCCTACGTAATGCGGTAGTTAAAATTTGAAACTTATTATAACTCCGGATTCCATATAATTTCTGGTCACACATTTTATCCATGAAATCGATGTATACATTGAAAGTATTGGATCTTAAAATTGACATGATGAAATGTATATATTTAATTATTTGTTGCTCTAGCATCCTGTATAGAACTATTTCACCAGAATGTTGAAGTTCCTTTGATGTTTGTGTCTAGTGTTAACATTAGAATGCAGTATTTCATTTTAATTAACTTTCTAATATAACCTCCTTCCCCCGGGATATATATATATATATATATAATATACCTCTGATATGGAGGATGAGAAGCTTTCGGTTTGGTAGTTGATTCTCACCGCCCTCGTAGGTACAGAAATCGTGTGAGCTCGGCTACCTCCTATCAATGACGGGATGTGCCTTCTGAAGGTGAGGTCACGGTGGCCTGGTGGTTAGGTCTCGGCTTCGGAACCGGAGTGTTTCAGGTT
This sequence comes from Argiope aurantia, assembly GCA_026543865.1. NCBI lineage: Eukaryota > Metazoa > Arthropoda > Arachnida > Araneae > Araneidae > Argiope > Argiope aurantia. The sequence continues at coordinate 1,670,318 of JAPMOR010052242.1, read as the reverse complement.
CGAGACCCGATTCCACCAAAGAACCGTCGTGTAAGGGGGTCTGTTGCACGTTAAATCCGTCCTGGCCAAACGTCCTCCCGCTGGTGTAGTGTGGAGAGGGGGGTGCCAGCTCAGGTGTCGTCCTCCTCATCTGACCGCGGTTCAAAATTACGAGGTCCGTCCCAAAATAGCCCAAGTGTTGCTTCAAGCGGGACGTTAATATAACTAAACCAAACCAATGAGCAAGCGTCGTAGGATGACTGTTGATTGATCTAAAATAAGGAAATGTAAAACTTTCTAATTTGACCAGATTAATCGCAAAAGGATTTTTTGAAACAGTTTACTTTTAGGTATGTTTTACTAAATATGATTGGCAGAGCCGAAAATTGCATTAAAAAAGTTAAACATTTTTTTTTTTTTTAGAATTGTTCTTATTATCTCAAACAAAGGAAACAATCCTTTGTTATTCAAAGCATTCTTTATAGTTGGAATTATATGTGTCTCTCTAATGCTATTGAGCTATTATTAGAGTGGACATCCTATATAAGGCAACGATGGTCAAATTCTCAATGATATCGGAGGTATGAAGTTCGAATGCTTGAATATCTGTGGTGTGGATGTAAAATCGGTTTCAAATTTCGTACTTCTCGCTTTGGTACAGTACAGTCATTTACAGAAAAGGCAAACTGGGGCGTGGCGGTGGAGAGAAGAATAAGAGGCATAAGACCCAGACATCCTAATTTTACCCCAAGTCGGCAGATTTTGTCATTAATCGAACATATTTGCAGGAATGATCGAACATATTTTATTCTGCACATATAAATAAATATAAGACATGTTTCTAAAAAAAAAGTTACTGAAATTTAGCTTACCAATTTGGCATTATTGCAAAATATGAACTAAAATTTTGTTGAAATAACTTTTGCAAAAACAGTAAGTCTATATATTTTCTATATGGAGATAAGGCCAACTTCTGTTCATTACTCGCATTCGCCAAAATCAGTTTTTAGTCGTAGATTCAAAAATTTTATTTTTATACGGATGAGTAGATAAGTCATATTACTGTCTTGAATATCTATCAATGATGCTACAGACAAACAATTAAATTGGAAACAGTTGCAGGAAATTCGTAATTTTCACGAGGAAACAAAGGCCGAGTAAAAAAAAAAAAAAATCATCTGAGAACCAATTTTTAGTGAACAAATGTCGTTTTTATTGCCTTTAAACTATAAAAATTGTGCAAATTGCATATGCATCAAAATAAGAAAAAAAAGCGGATGAATTTTCTGTTATTAAACCTTAATTCGAAAATAACAAATAACCTTGATTATACAGATTGGATAAGAACACAATTAAAATGTTGAACATGTAGTAAACAGAAGAGAGGTTACTCATGCTCTGGAAAGTCCTGTGATGGGAAATCTTATTGGTTGTTTTTAAAGTTAGAAAACAAAAAATACGAACGAATCAAGCTTGAAACACTGTGCTTCCACGATGTTTCGAATAGTGGTTTAAATCTACGTCAAAAAGTTCTTTTACTTAGTGGCAAAACCGCACGAACTTGTAAAAACCATTACCTGTACATCATTAATCCTAAAATATCCATGATGTCATATATAATTTCTCAGTGTCACATAGAATCATTTTTAATTACTTTTGGCTCCTATGGTCGTATTTTTACCCCCCAAACCTTCAGAATTAATTCATATATGAGCGTTGAGCAATCCCATAATTCTTCTAAACAGTCGAGGTGAAATGTTTTCTGACGTCCGTTTCCACAACTTTTCCCGATATGTGACGTCTTCCGCGATCGACGGCGTCGTATCTGGCAATCTGAAGAAGGTGCGGATGTGACGTGTGGTGAAGCGAAACGTGGGATATCCTCTCGGCTCTCCCTCACGTGATCGCGCTCCTGACCTTTTTTACACTGGCGCACGATCCCTTCTCCCGTGTGTTTCATTGTTTTTCCCCGCCGCATCTTCGGAGCTACTGACCCGAGAGAACCCTCCTTGCCGCTGCGGGACAGAACAAAAGTTTTTTTTTTTTTTTGTATTCTTTTACTACCCCCCTTGGGTGTCGTTGTGCTTGGACGAAAGTGAGTTTGCCGGTGAGTTAATGTTTTGGTTTGCTTTTGCTTCGAAATTTGATTTCTTTGTTCAATCTTGGTGGAAAATGCATGTGGATTTATGGACATGATGCTACCTCCTATATGTGATTTTAGTATTTCTGATTGTAAAATGTCTTACTTTATGATGAGACGGTGATATTGTATATTATTTTTTGGAGCTTCCTTTAACGCCATAAATGTGTCTGTATTTTTAATACATATGACTACATCCAGGATGAATTTTTTTGAAAAATGCTCTAAAATAGTTAAATTTTCGATTTTATGCTTATAAAAGAACTCAAATTCTAAAAACATATGTGAAACTAGTTAAAAGATAAAACTTATGGGGGAAATAAAAGACCCTCTTTGGCTAAAAAGAGATATAAAATAAATTATTTTTTATTTTAGTTTATTAATTAATTTGCTTAAAATTTTGCAGTTAGCTTCAGAAATACATTGCTTAACTAGTAAACTAAAAAATAAGCTATATTTTAACCCTCTCTTTATTGGGATTCAGCTGATAAGTAGCAGAAAATTTTCAATTTTTTCGCACTATGAAGCATTAAAATAGCTATAAAATATTTTTTTTAATGAATGTATTACTTATTCTCGTGTTCAGGAACTATTGAACATACTGAGAAATTATCATACCAAATTTGAATGAAAAGATATACATTATATTTTAATTTATTAGGTTTTTTAAAAGAAAATTCTGCTGAAGATAAGAATTTGTGAAATTAACTTTTGAAGGCATAAAATAGCATTGAAATGTAAATATAAAAGTCATTGTGTAACTTCCTGAAAAATAGACTTCGAAACAAATTTCCAACGATTTTATAAAGAAAACTGCTCAAACATTAAGAATATTAAATTTTAAAAAAAACACTTTTTAGTTTTGTACATTTTGTTTTTGATTTGGCAACATTGAATATTAAAGTTAATAACAAAAGAATTGTAAAATTTCCGTTTTTATAATTTATCTTCAAATGTATGCTTATATATATGAATAAAATAGGCTAAATAAAATAAATAATTAATGTGCTCAAATTAGTAAATTCATTTTTTCTATTTCTCTAATTAATGTTTTTTGGTTTTTGTAATTTATATTAATTTTTTAGTAAATCATATAAAATGTAAATAAAAATTTATGCTAAATTATACTAAAAAATCAATTTATCCTATTTAGACTTATACATAATTTAATTAATTAAAAATCAGTTTTATTGTAGAAAAGATTTTTGTGAAAACTCAATACAAATACCTGTAAATATTTCTTGAAAATTTGCTCATAATGGGAACTGCAAAATATCACAGTATTTATTAGAAGAAAGATAATTTTGTTCTGAATGCAATTTTTTAATAATAAAGTAAAATACATGAAACTTTTAAATATTTTAAAAATTAGAATATTTTTAAAAAGTTATTTAAAAAATGGATTTTGTTTTCAGATGTTTGATACAGTTATCTACTATTGTTCGTTAAGTTTCTTAATTCTAATTCAATAGTTTGACAAAATGTATTTTTAAATCGTCTACCTAATTTAAATGAAAAAATTAAATATCCTGCATAAATTTGAAAAAATAAATTCAGTTTTTTTTTTCCTATGTGTCATACAGTTGCTGCAGATATAAAATGAATATATGTTAGTGAAAAAAAAATCATTTTGTATTAAACCCTAAGAGATAGAGAGTATTTTGGTTAATTCCGTAAATTCTGTATTTATAATTTAAAATTTAAAAATTTTGCGTTTTATTTTGCTCAATTTAATTCGATATTAATGAGCTATAAGGAATTCTTGTGTTTTTCTGTATAATTGACAAATCTTCCGAAAAAATCAAGGAATGTACTGTTATATGCATAATTTAATAAGATATAATTTAGAATAATTTGATCAAAACCCAATCACAGTTATAGTTAATCATGTTTGTATGCATAACAAGAAATATTTAAGAACATTTTAGACGTATATTAGAAATTTCTTGGTTTTCTAAATAATTATTCCATAAGATGTTGCTAATCTATATGTAATCATTAAATGGGTTTTTACAAATCAAGCTAATAAAAAATATTTTGAAATCTCATGAGCAAATTTTTAATAACACTCGTATTAAATTATGCAAAGTATAGATATAAAAATATTTATCAAGTCTATAATTATTTAGATGAAAGCTCGAATTCTTCCATTTATATTGATAATATGTTATGTTTATTTAAATAAAATAATAATTTTTATTTTATGCATATGGTTGGTTTTAATTGCATACAAATTTGATATGGTTCTGTATATCACTTAAAAACGTTTGAAACTTTTTTGAAGCTGCATAGTCTAGAAAATATTCATTGCGAAAAAAATTATGAAAAATACTCGGGCTTCCAATTTTGGAACAGGAAAACTATTTTCATTCATCTGTTTATAGCATCATAAATATAATTTGCTAACAAATTTTAGTAGGAAAGTATGAATTGTATGCGTTTGTGAAAATTAGCATCCTTTAGCAAATTCATTAACCTTCAGGATATAGATAAAAAAAAACTGCTATAAGGATAATTAAACTTTATTAATGCCGTCGTGTGTTTAGATCTTTTGGTGAAAAATAAAAACTCTTGCAAATCCTGGAGTTAAAAAAAATATATATTAGAATATTCTGAAATACATATGGTGCTTATCAGATACCTTTGAATACCAATTTAAAATTAATTGGGGGAAAAAATCTGTCTTTTTTAGATGCTTCATTGCAAAATATTGTTCTGACATTAGACTCAAAATTTCGTGAAAACATTTTGCACTGCAGAAGCTAATCTCCGAAAAATCTGTCTCTATGACGCAAATCGCGAAAAAAGAATTTATCAGTATTTGAATCGGTTACTTTATATATAATCGTACTGTTTTCGAATGGGGAGATTTTTATACTCTGTCAATTTAATATTTAATCTATAAAATGATAGCAGTGAAATAGTGGATTCTTGTCGGGGCACAAACATTACCTCGTAAAAATAAATTTAGAAAAGAAGAAAAAAAAATTATAAAATACCATTTTAGAATTTAAAATACTGGTGTCCAAAATAGCTCTTGGGATTGCTTCAAAGCGGGAAGTTAAAATGAATAAATTAAATTTAACTTTTAGCACTTTCAAACGGAGAGATAGTGGTTCAATTGTTTTGTTGGGAATAAAACCTTACATGGATTTGATTCAATAATTTATCTGACGCTAAATTTCAATTATCCTTTCATTCTTCATTTTTCCGTTCATCTTTATTAACAACATTTATTAACTCACAAGAGTTATAATTAAAGATTGACAATTTTAGTATGATTTAGATGAGATGCATAGCAAAATTATAATGTCAAAAGAAAAAGATTCTAAGCAAAACGATATAGCAGTTAATTAACTGCGACCTTAACACATTTCTGTTTTTTTTTTTTTTTTTTTTTTTTTTAATAATATAACAACTGCAAGCAAATATCCCATCAATTATTATTATAATTATAATTATTGTCAACTAAATGGTAAACAATATTTGTTGATATCAAAATATAAATGCTTTAGGATATTCACGCCCAAAACTGTAAAACATTAACCTAAATAACTCATCCAGATAATTCCTTTAAACTGTTTTTTGAAAAACGAAGCGCACATGTAATTATACAAAAAACCAAACCGTCGGATAACATAATTGATTAAACAAGACACCTGCACCTGAGGTCACACCGTAAAGGTCGCTCCGTTCTTGATCCACTTTGCGACAGTCCTCAATAATATTACTCGCATCATGAGCCCCTCCGTTTGCTGATGGGAACATCAATATCGTCGCCGAGTCTGGCGTCTCCGCACGCAACCTGGACGTGCCGCGAATGCCCGATGCCCGAAGAACCCTCCAGATAAAGAAGACGGCTAATGGAAAGATTTCGTTCACGTACTTTCTCTGTGGCCAATTTGGCAGGCCTATCTTCTCTGAGACCTGTTGATGTGAGCTGTTTGTTGGAGCAGATAACTTTTGACCGTGCCGTTAGTTATTTTTCACTGGGATGTCTTTATTTTTGATCTCTTGATGGTGGTTTGAGAAGTTGGAGGCGATATTCTTGGAATCAATGCTTCCCTTTATCAAGATTTCCAAATCTTCGCGTATACAGGGTGTCTCAAAAGTTTGTTTGCCAACTTTAAAAGTTAGTGTAAGCGTACAGAAAGGAGGATTTTTTTTTTTGCAATAGAATTTGAGATCGAAAACTTATAGGTTATATAAACTCTACAAGTTGGCATTCAGTAGTGATTTTAAGTGAAAGAAAAGGATACATTAGACAAAATATGCAACATAGTTATAATAAAATGTAATGGTACTGATCAGTTTCTTGAGAAACAAATCTTGTGAAACATAATACCATAGTGACAAGGAGAGCACAATATTAGTAGCAAGTCTTTGATATTTTTTAATTGTTCAAATAACTTGCCATATGTAGTGATTCGGGTTTCTGATTTTGTTATTAAATCAATCGTGCTGCTGTGCTGTTGTAAATTTTCAATCCGTTGAATCTGTTTTATACATTTTAATTGTTGTATTCTTTTATTTTATTGACAAAGTATCTGTCCCCTGTAACCGCCGCCTCTTTCAGTTTAAAAACCCAATGTCCTATACTTGTTTCTATTTGCCTGATGCACTCTTTAAGTTTGTAAACAAACTTTTCAGATACCTGTGCCAGTTTTACAACTGACAGTCCAAATTAAAAGCAGGTCACCGTATTACTGATTAAAACGCATTGCGTATTTTCAAATGCCTCTATAGATATCGAAAGAGATGCAGAACAATTAATCAACGACATTTCACACAGAATATTGTTTCCAGGAGTTTGAAACTAAATTCTGTTTCAGACATATTAGTTAATGTTAAATGCACCGAAATGCTCAAAGTTGTTGCATTGAGCTCATTGATACATAAAGAAGCTTTCCCTGCCTTGTCAGTTTGAATTATCGCTGACTATTGTGTCCTAACCTGGTAGTTTGGCTAACTGAAGATCAAATTCAAAAATAAGAAAAGTTAAAAAACATGATACTTCTCCCACGGCTCACCGAAGATTTGATCTCATTATTTATGCGTCCACTTGTCCACTTATAGCTTTATTTCTAGGTATAAAAGCAAGAAATATATATATATATATATATATATATATATATATATATATATATATACGTCCCTTGAAATAGAATATGAAAATTAATGGGATTTTACCATTTCTAAAATTCTCTGAATATTGCTTCAATGGTTAGATTGGTTATGGAAAGTTAACTTTAGAAGTTATCGGAAAAAAGAATCAAAATTTTATGTAGCATGTGCCAAACTGCATTTTCCAAACTATACATTGCACCGTAATACACATGATATTAATTTATATGACTGTATAAACAACCGTTAAAAGATGAATGTAAGGTATTTGTTGTTTATTCTTCTATTTAGAATACCAAAGACCCCAGATTGTTACCCCGAGGGGCACATCACTTTCCTCCTCTAATTTCTCCTCCTCTTCTCATAATATGATTATTTTCCAATCAATTAAAATCAGTAGATCCTGTCTAACACATTTTTGCCGAAAAAAGGCCCACATTTATAAAGACTTATAAAAAAAATTTTAAAAAATGGTAGTCTAATGGTTAAAATTTTTAGACAAGAATCCATCGAAAAGTATAATTTTGATATATTGAATGAATAATTCGGAGGTGATGAGAGTCGTGTTATAGTTGTCTAGGGTTCAACCAATAGATCGACTCGAAGTCTTTCGATTATTTTCTCTTACATGAATCACTATTTTGAGGATAAAAAAAATAAGAAAAGAAAAAGTATTTTAAAAGTTTACGAAAGACAAACACCCTTTGCAAGTATTATCTTATATATAATATATAAATCCTTATGAAATTTCTTTCGAGAAATATTGATATTATAAAATACCATTAATTATATAAAAAAAAGCAATTTAAAGCTGTATTGAGTGAAAAAGAAAAAGAGTGAAGATTAAAATTACCGTTTAAAAATCTCATCGAATGATCCAAATAATTTATTTCAGCCTTTTTTAAGTCTTATGTTTTGAATTAAAAAAAGTTTTTTATCTATAATATAAGTAATCACACCTTACAAATATGAAATGTTTTAAATGTCTTAATATATATTACAATACTTGAGTGCAATGAATCTTATTACCTCACCTACTTGGATGCGAAATCAAAGAGCTCTTCCACAGGTGCTGCGAATGCCCTTTTAAGCCCTATCGTAAATTAATCATTTTCTTTATTAAGCCACTTGAGTTATCTTTTCGGTGAGCTGCTCTTATCTGTTGACGAACTCTGAACCTAAAGCAATATGAATTTGAAGAAGCAAATAGGTTTCACTTGATAATCGAAGACTACAGGTGTGTTTCCTGGGTGTGTGTGGCGCCGACATTTCGTTTTAGCTTTATACAATTTTTTTTTTCTATTGCTGTTGAATATATTTAACATTCAGATGGATATATATTCCAAATCCCATGTCTCGCGTACCTACTCGGAACAGCCTCCGTGTAAGTGGTTTTTAGTTATTTTTAACTAAGGATATAGAAATGAGTATTTTAATTATATGAAATGGTAGCTTTATCAGAACAACTGATAATAGAAATGTCACATGTTAAGAAAAATAGTTCTTGACATGTGTTAAATATGATTTACTTTGAGTGAAACAAAATTTTTCTTCTTAAAATATTGAACAAATTTTAATGCCATATAGGATTTTCTTAGTTGTATATATTATATGAATTATTCTGTTGTAGGGTTGTATTTGCCTAAGTATCGTCGTAATTGTTCTTTGTCTTAAAAATACAAAGTTATTCTGTGATCGAATTACATGTCATAGTTCTTCAAATATTGAGAACGATTGATGAAATTAATTATTTTAGTAATTCTATAGCACAGCTTGATTTAACCCTTTAAAGGGCCACTTTTTTCTAGTCATATTATGTTAAAATATTTTTAGGCTTGAAATTAGAATAAGAAAAGGGATTCATTTAGCTTATTAGATAAATTTAATTTGATTAATTAATTTGGTTAATTAATAATTAAGTATCAAATCAAGACGCATCATTTTGTGTAAAATAAAGAACTAAAGCATCTTAAGTTTCTGTCTTTCTAAAAAAATTTGTCAGAACTTATGCCAACCTACATAAATTCATACAAACATTGTTAAATTTGGTGGGAAGCATACTTCCCACGGCCCTAGAAAGGGTTAACAGAATTTTCAAAGAAGTTTCCCATATATATAAAAATCATAATATATAAATATAATGATTTGATTAATAAAATGTCACAAGGAAAAAAGTGTATATCATAAAATATCTTTTAGAAACAATTTTTCATTCTGATATAAGAAATGAGCTTCAAAATATGTCATTATCATCCGACATTTCATAATTGAATCTGCTGCAATTTAAACCTTATTTAGTATTCTCAATAGTTCATTAGCAGTAATTACAACGTGCTACTAAATTTTTCTTTTGAACTTTTGCTTAAAATTTTACTTTTACACCTGTTATCTTGAAAGACAATTCTGTCTTGAAACTTCTTACGCCTTCCTCTCGAAACATTTAGTCGTGAAAATTAAATTATGGAATTATATATATAATTCCGATGTGAATTAATGACCATGAATGTGTAAATTACCCTCTTATAATTTTATTTTATATATTTTTGTTACATATTTTAGTGTTATATTATGCACAAGATTCCCTTATTAAAAACCTTCCTTCTTGGTGTCAATCAAAATAACGAAAAGCGCTTTTTAAAAAAATCCAGTTTATGAAAACGTGATCAGTGCGGAATGTAAAACCAGGAATAATTTGAATTTTTAATCGGCGTGTAATAAAAAATAATTGTTCTTATTAGAAATTCATAAATTTTACAAAGCATAAATTCGAAGGGTTTTTTTTTTTTTTTTTTTTTTTGAAAATGAATTTTAAGACTTTGTGTACAAGGAACGAAGATTATTTCAAATGATTTAATGCTTCTCGAATTTTAAAGAAAAATAGAAATAGTTCCATTCAAAATACAAAAACACGTTAGATACGCATGCGTGATAGAACAAATATACAAAATAAAAAATGTATTTGTTTGCTGTTTTCATGTGGCAACTTTATTTGGTTGTTACGAACGCATATCAACTTCCATATATATTATTATTTCTATTTTATTCTTCAACACGAGATTGATGGCAATCGTCAGTTTTAAATTCCATAATTTTGATATTAAATATATCATAAAAAAGCATGAATATTTTGTATTAGAAATGTATATGGATTATTAGCGTATACCGAAACGTGTATTTATCTGGCTATTTAAGGGCCTGAAATTTCGAGAATCTGTATGTAGTATACATTTTGCAGAAAATTGGCGGGTTTTAGCATTTTTTTGTTGTAAAAAAAAACACTCGCAATACCTTTTTGGACTTGATAATTATAAAAATTTAGAATTTCTATTCGTAGTACGACGCAATTGCACTATCTACAGATATGTAAGCACATAACCTATATCCAATTCATAAGTACTATTATTTGGTGTCAATGATTTTGCATATTAGATGTGTAAACAGAATATTCATCCTATTCCATTTGTTGATTATTATTTGTCTAATTATGCAGTGCCAGATGTAATTTGTAGTATTTTAATTCTTGTGTAACACGTAATGGTCAAATCTGAATTATTAATATTTTCTATATTACAAATAAAAAGATGCAATTAAAGTACCAAGAACCTTAATTTACTATATCGGGCAAAATGAAAGATTTCAGTAAAAGCAAGTATGCAACCAATCCCCGTAAATCCAGCATTAAAATAAAGATTCTAATTTATCCGAAATACCTCAAATCCATAATCGATAAATAACAATCCCAATCCGTCATTTGAAAGGTGATCACTGAATATATTTAGGGAATATATACTGATGCCAGTCGAAAAAGCTTAGGCACATAATATGTATAGTTATTTTTTTGACTATTTTTAACAAATGGCAAAAAAGAAAAAGGAGTAGAGAATACCTCCAGATTTTTACCCGTGAAATCAGCTCGTCATTTATTTGTACATACAAGTTTAAATTAAACCATTGATTTGTATCAGAAATTGTTTCTTCACCTCCATACTCTCTCACTGGAAAATGCAAATGGCAACAAATTGCCTTGTCACTTGCGGAAACGTCAACAAGTGGAACGCGACGCTACGAACGCATATCGCCCACTCGACCTGTATCAAGCACACCGTGTCATCAAAACAATACATCCTCGGACTATACCTTGTAACTTCTACGCACCTATGACTCAGCTGTGTCCTCGTGGGGTAGTAGAGTAAACAGATAGCAGGTAAAAGAAAAAAAATGCGTGAAGTAAACAGTTTCTTAGAACTCCTTCGTTTGGATGAGAGCTCCTAGCTATGACCTATCCAAAGAAAAGGCCGATTCGTTGTGAGTATGCAATCTCGGTTTTTGAGTTTATGCCATGTTCTTTTCGTTAAGGCTATTCGCTTTTTAAAGTTTACGTCCCTGTGTTAAAATGACGAGTTTATCAAAGGTTTCGGGTGCACTTATGTTTAGATGAAGTTCCCTTTGAATTTCTGGATTTTGCACATGTTGAGTTCAATTTAAATTATTATTGATTTTATCTGTTTAAAATGGGGATAAAACTAATTGAATATAAATTGAATAGATTCTTGAGTAATAAAGTTTTGATTGGAGTCGCATGAGTCTTTTAAATCTTAAATGAAAATATGAATTCCTTTTGAGCCCATTCTTATCAAGATTCTGCTACTACGAAAATGGCTGCGGTGGCCTGGTGGTCTCGGCTTCGGAACTGGAGGGTTTCAAGCTAAAGATCCGATTGCACCAAAGAACCATCATATAATCGGGTCAGGTGCACGTTAAATCCGTCGGGGCCAAACGTTCCGCCGTTGGTATGGTGCGGAAGTTAGGTGAGGGGGGCAATGCAGATGTCGTCTCCGTCATCTGACTGTGGTTCAAAATTACAAGGTCCATTCCAAAATATTCCTAGTGTTGCTTTGAAAGACGGGATGTTAATATAACTGAACTGAACTGCTATTATGAAGAAAGGATAAACCATCTCCTAGTTTTGCTATCGACAGATCCAGAATTATATGGTGCTAGGGCGTTGCATCCGATAATGATACATACCAAAAAGACAGGAATATTTATAACTTTGCCCATTGTAACTGACGGCAGTGTATGATTATATATACCGATTGTTACGTTTTCTTCATTTACTTTCTACATGTGAATTAATATTTAAAAAATGCGTGTCAAATTATTGTTTTTTGAAATATAAGAAGGAAAAAAAATTACATGTTTTGTGTGTGTGTGTCACATATTAAAATGGATATTTTCTATGAAATTTAGCAAATATTTTGAACTCAATTCATTTTTCTATTTCAATAAATAATACTTTTTCTTACTTATCTAACAAATCTGGGCTTGAAAAAATTGTTCTCCATGGGGGGGGGGGTCATGCTACTTGTGTAAATCAGTGTTATACTGAGTACCCCTTTTTTTTTCCCCTTAATAATCTTGACTTGTTCTTAAAATTTGCTAATAACTAATGGTTTATTATTATTATTAGAATCTGGATAAATCGTTCAAAACTCTCTGCATAACAGACAATTAGATCCACAGATATCAATTTTGTTGATATTTTATGTGAGAACACTCTAAAAAAGAGTATCTCACATAAAAAGAGTATTTCAAAATTTTTATCAGATTTTTAATTACATATAAATCAAAATAACTTTCTTTGATTTTATTGGATACTTTCGCATAAAAACTATTCTTGTTGTGTTTTAAATTTTAATAAATTAGTTTTTCCTGTGATACCAGTCTTCCAGATTCCATTAAAAAAATCCAATTTACAAAAAGTAAAAAAAAAAAAAAAATGTATTTTTAGGTATATATTATAATACTTTTCCTCGTTTTATTTATTTTTGTTTTCACACACATGCGATGCAACGATCTTAAATATTTTTTGTGTGAAAATTATCGTTCTATTATAAAGAGTTTTTAAAAATAAATATAAAGACCGTCGGATCAAATCTAAAACGTTACCAAACTATGATATTTTGGAGTACCTGCAATTTCAAATCTGCTTAAAATTCAATCTTGCTTATACTGCTGCATTGAAAATCGTAAAAAAAAACTCCGACAAAAAGCACTTCGCAATCTTACGTAACTGCCGGCCGCATGCTTTGAATTCCACCTGTTCTCCGACATCAATCACCCTCCGAAAGTCCCCCAAGAATGTCGACACTTCCGGGTGTTCTGCAGTCGTCTCCCCCCACTTTTCAGAAAGGAATTCCAACCGTTTTGTCTGAGGTCTTAAATGAAAATTTTTCTTCGTGCATTTCGTATAACTTCTTACTTACGGATATTTACTATTTTCTGTTATAAATTTTAAACATTTGTGTATTTTATTTAAAAATGGATTGGGGTATTTTAAAATCATTAGGGACTACAGTTCACACAAGATGTTTCGTCAAATACATGATTTTTCCTTGCTTTTTTTTTTTTTTTCATGTGTTCGAAAAGCTAGAAAGTTTTGGAACTGAGAATTAATTGCCTGGATTAGTGTTCACGATTCTTCAGTATTTTAAATTTTATGCGCCAGTTTTAAAACTAGACATACCTATTACATTAGATATTTATCTTTCATTTTCAAATTAGTTTTTCTTGAGTGAATGCAGAACAAATATATCTCTTAAACTAATTTAAATTCTAATTAATTTCCTAATTTTTATCTTAATTTAGTCCATGTTAACTTTATTCTAAACTGTTTCTTATTTCCTGATCCAGTTCCCACTTTATTTATTTCTGTACACGCTCTAGAAAATCGATTACTTCAGCAATGGTGCACGTTCCGAGCGAAGAGATAAAATTTCCTAATTCTTACAACATTCTTTTAAAGATACCTAAGATTCCATTTCGTAAGTTGGCACATGTCTAATAAATCCCTATGGAAATCTCATATTAAAATCACTGAAAGGAAAATTTTCTGTCTCTTTTGCTCTTCTATCGCGATGTAGACTGACGCATCTCTCCCAAAAGTGCCATATTTTCAGCCACACACTGTTAAAATATGTTTTACACGCATTATATATATAATATTGACTTTTAGTCAGATTTTTTTTTCTTCATGGCCATAAAATTGCCATCTTAATAGCCAGATAAAAATCGTATGCCTACTTAGATCAGTGACCTACAACCAACCGGTCATGGTATGTTTAGTGGTAATGGAATTTTTTATGTTCTTATTTTTTGGGTATGAGAGGAGGATTTCATTCTTCTTAGAAAACCTTTCTTTTATGTTTAATCTACTGTCTATGTAGTAATTACTTTAAAAAGACTATTTGGAAGGAAGCATTTTTTATTAGCATGTATAAGTAAAAGAAACGGCATCAAAAATCTGACAAATCAATCCTAATTACAAAAGCGTAAGTCGCTGGTAGATACATTAATTAAATTGGAATTTTGGTTCATTCAAGACATATTTTTACTTATAAACGCAAACTAACGAATTTTCTTTCTTGTGATATCCTGCAGGCCGCGGTGGCCTGGTGGTAAGGTCTCGGCTTCGGAACCGGGGGGTTTCAGGTTCGAGACCCGATTCCACCGAAGAACCGTCGTGTAAGGGGGTCTGTTGCACGTTAAATCCGTCCTGACCAAACGTCCTCCCGCTGGTGTGGTGTGGAGTGGAGAGGGGGGTGCCAGCTCAGGTGTCGTCCTCGTCATCTGACCGCGGTTCAAAATTACGAGGTCCGTCCCAAAAAAATAGCCATAGTGTTGCTTCAAACGGGACGTTAATATAACTAAACTAAACTAAACTAAACTTCTTGTGATATCCATTGTCGTTTAATATTCTTTTATTTTCACAGCCATACTTTTTTTCTCCAGATTTTTTAAATAACTTTCTACTTTGCAATACACTAACAAAAACAAGTTATTAAAAAATGTCTAATCATTTTCGTACCTTTTACTCATTTATGTTTTATGTTTCATCACTATAACTAGAAAGATTTGTTATCAATTTATTATCAAATTTTCACCAGATGGCGGCCTTCTTATTTTGTTTAATCAATTAATTGATTATTTTTAGAAGTTTTAAAATTATTGTTTTTGAAATCTGTAAAAGGCGCAAGTACTTTAAATTTAAGAACTTCCAAAGTAATGAAAATTCGATTACAAGATTCCTATAAATATGAAGTTTTCAAAGGTGAAAGCAATTAAATAAAAAGGTGTCTGAAAAAAACACTTGTTAAGCTTTTTTTGGGAGAACGTGAAACAAAATGAAACAACCATTCAGAAGTAAAACACAATCAGCGAGCGTTTTAGAATAATTCATTCACAGAATGCACGAAGATAAGTTTCGTCGCCAGCTGCCAGTTGAGACTTCTGCAAATAAAGCTCACAAACAATTCGTCACTCACGAGAGGAAGTTCTGTTCTTTCTGATAAGGTTTTTCTCTTTAAAAGCTGCAGAGTCGACTCACAATTCTCTCGCGTGAGTTACGGAAGTAACAAGAATGAGTGCAAAGTCTTTCTGCTGATTTTTGATGCAAAAATAAACGTTAGTCTGATTGTTAAATTTCCGCTAGTTTGTGAACTTCCATCTGTATTGCTTCACAATTTCCTTTGTTAACTAACATATAGTTAGGAATAATGCATAGATGTTTTTAATTTTTGATTTTGTTACCTCGGAAAATGTTTGAAAACGTGCTTACTCTTAGAATAACTTTTTGTTCTTGATGTGCTTAAAAATAGGAATTCCTTCGTTCTGTTTACACGAAAATGCAGTTGTTTCTGCATATTTATATTACTCTGTAACTATTGATGTCATTCTCACCATTAATATATATTTTTGTAAAGATAGAATCTTACAGGAGACGATTCCTGTTAATTATAAACATATCGAGCTAGTTATATCTTTATAACATATAACTGTTCTAAGTGAAATTGTTATAAAGCATACAAAATAAACATCTAAATCCATTTATAATAATGTTGCAGCACAAGTACGCATTATTTTGCGCAATTTTAATACATTTTCTAAAAATGGCATTGGTTACCAATAAGTTTGATTTGATATTTACTAGTTTTGAAACTGATAAAAATGCGTGGGTGGAAACATTTTGAAAATTAGAAAAATATACTTGCGTACTATCTTTATAGTGTTACAATAGAATAACTGCTTAAAAAATATTTCAGACTTCTTAGATTTAACATTGCACTTAAGAACATTGTAATGTATTGTGGCTGAATGTCGCATTCCCTTCTTTTTAGTTTTATTATTATTAAAGTTTTGAAAATCTAAAAATTGTGTTTTATTATGGAAAAATATTAAAACACCTGGTATTTTGGATTAATAGAGGATTAATTGTGGTATCTTGGAGAAAAAAAATATTTGCAGAAACTAACTGCTTAAAATAAGATAATAGGTTGTAATTATGTCATACGTAGTTAGTTGGTCGTGGTTTTTTTTTTTCTTTTAAATATTATGTGGTTGTAATCGACTAATATTTATTATGGCGTTGGCATTCTTACTCTACCGAAAACAGTAATAAAATATCAAACTGATGTATGGCATTAATAATCTAAATGATATTCAATAATTTCTCAAGTGCAAATAGTTAATCTTTTCAAGGTTTATAGCTTTAAATTAACTATAGCCAGCTATATAAAATCTTTAAATATTTAACCAGGTTGCCATACATGATTAAACATTTCATCATCTATAATTATAATTAGTTCTTAAGATCCATAAATCACGACTGTCCTTATTTTCAATGCTAAATATTCTTATAAAATCATGATAAGTAGGATAATATTGAACCCTATTTTCATTCATCTATTTAAGAAAGGTATTCACTTATTATTCTTCCATATATCCTTATCGATTATATGCTAATAAATTCTTATTGGTGTATTGTATACACCATTTCAACTGGGTGGAAAAAACTGTATAAAAAATAACTCGATAATAATCATAATTCTTCGAATTATTATTCGAGGAAGTATTGCAATCGGGGAAGTGCTGTTATTGCCAAAACATTGGATATTTTGATGAATGGCCTCGTTTCAGACCTCCTTGAATTCAAAAGCGCCAGTCTATCAGTAAAATTCAAAAACACAATCAGTTACATGGATGAAATTTAGTTTGTAATATTATGATTAGAATCGTAATGATCTGTATCGAATTTTGGACTTCAACAATCAATTAGTTTAATCAATTAATCATTCTATTTGTATTTAAGTGAACTTGTTAGTTAGTTAGTGGAGACATCGCAGCCAATCAGTCTAGAGAAAAGGTCCAAAATGTGTATTCAACTCTACACTGCTCAACGCTCTATTCGAAGCTAAATGCAAACTATCGTGCAACTTTTTTTCTCATGTATCGTGCACGATACATGAGAAAAAAAAATTGGAAATCCTTTCTGGATTCATTGCCTCTGTATTGAGCGATACAGTTGGATTATTTCAATGTATGTGCTTGTCTTTAATCAAAAATGCAGCACCTGAATTTATTTCAGATTCATTTGTAAGCTTCCTAATGAAATAAAAATTTATTTAATTTTAAATGATAGTATATTTTTAATTTAAAGCAATTAAAAAGCTGTTATATTGAGTAAATTTATGATATCAAATTTCTAAAAGAACAACGCTATTTTTGAAGGAATCCACCGTTATGACGAATGTATATTTTTCGACATAATACCGCGAAGATTTAATTATGTTTGTACCTAGCTTTTGTTATGAAATCATTTTGTTGTCACTTGTCTTTTTTTACAGTCCATCGGAACTTCAAAAGTGAAAATGACCCTCTTATGTCGCTGCTTATAAATCAAATATTGAATTTTAGTTAACATTTCTCATTTGAAAAGAGAGTTACATTTTGTGCGAAATGAAAATCATTTGCTACTATGAAGAACGATTTTACTTAATTGAAATGTTTAAAAATAAAAGAACGTTTATAATTGAAGATTTCAATTATAGACTTCTCCTCTTATAGTTAGAAAAGAGTATATGTTTTGACGATGGTGTTTCTCTGGTGCAGGTATGATTCCGGAACCAGACTATGGCGACTCCAAGGAGTGCGAGGGCAAGCGGAACTCCCGGGTGTGCTCCACCAATGGGCTGCGTTTCTCTGAGGATGGACTAGTCATCCCAAAGAAGCCCCAGAACCCCTGCCTCGAGTCTTCCGAGCGACAGAACCTGCATCGAGAGCTGCTTTTCAATCAAAAGATGTAAGTTTATAACTGGTGTAGCTTCAGTGTTTATTAAGAATGCCTATTCTGATTGCTTTCCTAAATAATTTCTACACTGTTAGAAATATACATACTACACATATATGCTTACTGTAGAAAAATATGCCTTACTTTTGGGACACCCTTTAGCAAGATTTGAATTTTCCACCATTCATGAAGTAAAATGTTGGCAGCCCTATTAAAAAACCATTTGACAGCTGATAGTTTAGGATTAGTAAAAATGGAGTGTTACACGATAGCACAAGTTGACTAAAAATTTAAATAAAAAACACAGTTTTTTTCTTTTAAATTGTTAAAATATATAGGATAGGGTTATGTATGGAAAACAAATAGGGTAAGTGGCCTCCACGGCTTTGCTGACACAAACGCACTCTTTTGTCGAAATTTTCCATGATTATTCTGCATAAATGTGGCTGAATTTCGTTGATGCAGCGTTGAATTTCCCCCTTCAATGCACACATGCTAGTAGGCTTGCTGTCATAGACCTTTGACTTCAAATAACCCCTTAAAAAGAAATCCATTGCTGTCTAATCGCACAATCTAGGGGGTCAATTCCACCATTTTCGAATGATGGCTGCCAGACTTTCATTATTTTTGCAATATTGTTCGACAATGAAAACACATTGTTCTATCCTGTAACGCTCCACTTTTATTACCCTAAACTATCAATTGCCAAATGTTTTTTTTTAATAGAGTTGATAAAACTTTACAAAATTCAATCTTACGCAAATTCAAATCTTACGTTAATTTTGGAACATCCTTTTGTAAATGGCTTGAATTATATTTTATGACTCTAAATTATTAAATGCATTGCTAAGCAATTACGATATATAATCTTTTATGCAACAATTCATTCCCGTTTGTCATATTTAGTAAAATATTCTTTACACATTAATATTTTCAACAAAAAAAATACATTCTTTGGCAACTAAAACTGATTGTGGTTATTGAAGTTTCGAATTTTTATTTTAAGCCAATCAGTTGCTTCCTCAAAGAAGAGCCGTGTGTTAATAGACCGATTTTTTCCTCCGGATGTCCACTGAAATGGTCTAAATCACCCAAAAAGAGGATATTCAGAGCTTCTCAACTCAGTTGGCTTAGTTAGCTTGTTAGATAGTAGCTATGTTACTTGTTTTCAAATATGGGAGTCTGTTTTTATATCACACCTGAATTATATTTGTTAGAAAAAATAATTTACAGAAATATTGAAGCAATTTCAAATTATACTGAGCCTGTTATTTTGTATTTCAGAGGCAAGAGTGTGATTGGCCAGAAGACCGAACTCCACAAAGCTTTCGACAAACTTCGTGAAGACCAAAAGAAAAAAGAGCTGGAAGAAGAAAAATTACAGAAGAAAACCGCTCTGGAGAAGAAACTGGAAGAGCAGGCCAATAAGTTGAAACAAGTATGCATTATTTTTTTTATTACTAGCCGCCTTTGGCGACCAGTCGGTTCGCCAATCTTAATGTTGGTTTAAATTTTTATAATTAACTATTTTACGCAATTCCTACTTTAATAGATTTTTCATCAAAATATTTTAAAACTTCAAATTTTGATAGTCATCTAATTCACTCATAATATTATAAAAACCTTTAGTCATAACGTAATATGTATCTCTCTAATTTTCTGTTAGCTCCCGTAGAATTTATGCTTTAAATTAAAGTGGGAAGAATTAATCAGCAATTAATATAATAATATTTTTTACTGAAACAAAGCATTTTTTTATAATATGATTAATGATAACAGAGTCACTGAGCGTTTAAACTTTATGGGCACTAGAGAATATCTTTCTTAATTTATGTAACATTTCAAGAATTTCTCAACAAAATTTTCTCAGATTCATCATGAACAGATCGATTAATTAACGATGTTTAATTTTAAATGCATCAAACACTAAGAAAATAAAATGAATCGTTTAAAATAATCGGTCGAAAACAGGTTTAAAAAAACTACTTAAAAATGATGTACTTAAAAAGTATATGCAAAAAAATATATAACTAACACAAATACAATTTAATTACAAAAGCATGCAACTAACCTAAAAATAATTTAAATCAAATCCGCATCCGTTGGTAATGGTTTTCATGACAATAATCAGAACACAATGCGCATGCGTGAATTTTCAACGCCAGTTACATTAACGCAAATGCGTGAATTTTTCTACGCCAGTTGGGGTAACGCTATGCACATTAAACATTTTTAATTTCCTTTATTCTGCGTTATTTTAATTCAAAAGTACTTCAGAATGAATCTGAAAGATCGATTAATTAACAATGTTTAATTTTGAATGCATCAAACATTAAGAAAGTAAACAGAATTGTTTGAAATAATCGGTCGAAAAATGTTAACCCTAGCCTATTACTGTTGGGAAAAAAAAAAAAAAAAAAACTGAAGCCTTGCTCATTTGGCGATGGGGAAAATTTTAAGATTTTTTTGGCTGGAAAGTTAGTTTTTAATTAATAATTAAAATTCTAATTAAAAATTCAAAAACAGGAACCCCAGGTGCACATTCTCGACCTCTAAGGTATACATGTACCAAATTTGGTAGCTGTAGGTCAAATGACCTGGCCTGTAGAGCGCCAACACACACACACACACACACACACACACACATTGAGCTTTATTTATAAGTATAGATAACTGTTGCCCACATTACTTTTTACTTTTATTTATGAGTAGCCGCCTTTGACGACCAGTTTGTTCGCCTAGATTATTGACTTTTTAAATTGGTAATGCATTTCTTTAAAAAAAAATTCACCGTATAATTTGATACGATTAAAGCATATGAATTCTATTAAAGCAATTTACTGAAATTTACAGTGTTTATTAAATATTATGAAATAAAAATCTTTCTATAGATTTAATGATTACAAAAAGCACATGTTTGAATGTTTTGATGGTGAGTTTGAATTCCATCATTAAAAACATTGTTTCAGATAATAGATCAAATTGAATTAAGAATAATATTGAAGTTAAATGAAAAAATGTACAAAAAGAAAATTTATATAATTGAAAAGGCCTCTTTCTGTATCTTAAGACAATACGTTAAGCTTTTTTTTTATAAGATAATTGTTTTGGGAGATATGAGTATCAATTTCCATAGGCAAGTCATAACAATTACGGCTAGACTTAAGATTAATATATCCAATTTTGGAGAGGTTTTTCACCAAATTTAATCACGACTATTTTTTATTGCAACTTTAAAAACCATTTGTTTACATTTCTGGTATACACCCAGGACTGCAGACTTCTAGAGAGCTTTTTGGACAATTGGCATAATTTTGACGTACTTATCGAGAAACCATCCATTAACCTTAAATCTCACCGCTATTATTTATCTGCCTGCAGTTAAACCTATATTTGCACCTGATCGAACTTTTTGTTCGAAGCATATTTCTTAATTTCTTTTATATCTTCTGTCCTCCCACTGAATGTCCTCTTTGGTGACATGACGAACTATCTTCAGAACACTTCTAAATAATATTTTGCAGCTCCATTAATTAGCTAAGAGAAGCGTTTGATACAGTACAGCTGCAAAAATGTTCAAGGTAGAAGCAGTCTGAAATTCTTATGCTGTTTTATTTATATTTGGCTGTTTCAAAACGACAAATAATAATAAGCACGAATTCTGTACGCTAACTTTATATATATCACAAATTATTTAAAATTTCTAAATTGTAACAAAAAATGCAAGATTCATAAACAAGAAAATTAAGAACTTCTATTTATCGAAGTATCTATATATCGAACTTCTATATATTGGCTAAAAACTTTCGATTAAAGAAAATGCATATCTATTGTAGTTAAAAGGTGATCTTGATTTCGTCCATAAGATGGAATATTAAGTAAGAAAAAAGCCTACTTCTGTGATTCCCTTTACAATACAAATTCTTGAAAGGCCGGAAATCCTTGAAGAAAATAATAAACACTTGCACTAGAGTCGCGTTAAGTCTTAGCTTCTGTTCTACGAATGCCGTTCCTAAATTGCATCGAGAGTTTTATTTTAACTTCAGTTTAGCTTTGGATTGCTTATCATTTGCATTGCCTTAAATGGAAATCGTTAGGAGAGTACGACATAGACTTAAAAAGCAGGAATAAAGATACAGACTCTGCTGATGCTGAGATTTCAGATACATTATCAATAATTTTTGAAAAATTGTAATTCGATTATAAAATTTTTTAAGTGATTGAAAGGGATCGAAAACGATTTAAATCTTTAAAATTTTATAAAATCAATAAAGCATTGTTGACATTGGTAAAAATAATCCGGTACAAGAACAGGCCTGTGACGGAAGGGCGCTGATATGCTACAAGTTTGGAATTTTCTGTTTGGTATTAGTGCATAATAAAAAGTTTACCATATTCATTTTTTGTTTTGTAAAATTTTTGTATATCGATTTTTGTTAAGATTTCATCATATAAAAAGTCGATTGCAATTCATAACATTTATTAGTAATGGTTTATTCACATCAATTTTAATGATGGCATTATTAAAAAAAAAAAAAACTTAAGTAGTATTGCATAAGAAGTTTATTCATTTGGATTCAAATGGCACTTCATGGGTTAGATAAATACATTAATAAATGGTATGTGTATTACTCTACTATATTAAATAGTAATTTATTTCCAAATCCACTGATTCTGATGTGTATACTCTTGAAAAACCTTTAAACATTTGTATAACTTATAAGAATCTGTTTTTTGAAAGTGCAATGCAAATTAAAAGTATCATATTCAAGAAATGTGTTAATTTAACTACACTAAACATTTTTTTATAACTATTGCAGCAAGAAGAAATAGAGACTAAAAAGATTGAAGAGCCTGACCAACCCGAATTCTTGCGGGTCCACGCCAGAGTTTGTGCCCAGACTGTGGATTCTAAGTCATAGCAAGATGTGATTCCCTTGTTGTAATTTCTTTTGTACATAGTGACCAGTATATTGAGAAGCCTGAGGCATCTGAACTTTCTTTTAGACTCGGATGTGAAAAATAATGACATTTTTCAGTTTGATTTAATGTGTCATTTAAAGAATCTTAAATGGATGCACACGCGATTACTTGGAGATATACGAAAGGAACCTCAGTCCTCAATTTTTTTCATACTGCATTGGAAAGGAAATGTATGCCTACGTGATCTGTAAAACACTTAGTCTGTATGTCGCATGTTTTTACTGAGTAATTTCACACAACTTGCATGTTACACTAGTTCCGATGCAATAATGCTGAAAAAAATCACTGAAAGAAATGGAAATTCTGCAGAAGTGGCCAGTTTGTAATATTAAAATCTGGTTTCTTTCACTTACATTTTTTTCATCTTATTTTGCTTATATCCTTTTAAATATGATCTTATAAACTAGTATCATTTGATGTGTTCAACAGCTCTTGAATACCATATCTATTCAACATCCTTCATCCAACCGAAATATATATCAGAAGTTTGTATGACTTGGATATGTAGAACTTCAATATGCTTTTTTTTTTAATATTTTATGAGATATATGTAACAGCTTAGTTGGTGTACTTTTGGAAGCAAATAATATAGCTGTATGTGCTTTGTGATTCCAAAACTTCTTCTCCCTCATAGGATAATATTTATATACAGTTGTGCAATCAGGAACCAATTACCAGTTTATGGATTCCAGGTTCCTTATTAAAAACTGCATCCTGTAAAATTGTCAACTCATATCCGTTACATGATAGACTTTTAGTAATTTACGGAATAAACAGCTTTGGAATTTACTCTACTATTTTTTTAAAGAAAAACACTTAGAATGAGCTCTTTTTTGGAAAGACGCTGCATATTTAATTTAAGCTCTAATGTTTGAACATTTCCTTTTGGAATTGGGTTTTATTGCATAACTGTAACCATCTGAGCTTTTGCTATGCTCCAAATCAAATTTTGGTGTGGGGACAATCATCTCTTGTGCTTTACGAATAAAAATAATGCATTTAAATCTGAAATGTCATGCTTATTTGTTAACTTTAGATGTGGCATATAGATTTATTTTTAAATTGAATTTGAAACATTATATATTTTCTTTCTTTAATAGATGCCAATACTGAAGCTTTTGGTCAAATATACAGGAATATTTTTGATGTGATATAATTTCAAAATTTTTACTACTTATAAATTATATATATAAATATATCTAAAATATTGAATCCTTCTGGTTCCTATTCTATATCTTAAAAGTAGTGATGCCAACAGCCTTTCAAAATATCAGTCAACTTGAAGTGCATCTTAATGATAGAAAATCAAATGAGAACATTATTTTTTGGAAATATTATTGGTAGGCAACACTTTTATATTCTTTCCTTACTCAAAATAGTGGAAGAATATTTTAGAAAATTATCATGCTTTTATAGCATGTGCATTAGACAGAAAATTTTAGATATAGATTGTCAATAGTTTTAAATTTTTATGATAAATTATTTGACTCTTATTGGACTTTTTTACTTTTGTTTGAAGGTTTAATTTACTTTTTAATCTCGGCATTTTTTAAATTCTGAAATATCCCCATTTTATGATATCTAACTATAAAAAAAATCTTTGACTTGTTTATTCATAAATATATTTGAATTATTTTATAGTTCGATTTTCAAAAGAAACTTGAACCTAAGTTTTATCAAATAAGTACCTTTAAAGCCAATCTTGCTGTACATTTTTGACACAAATATGTATACTAAACAGTGTGTCGTCATAAAAAAAAATCAAATTAATTTATATTGAAGACATAAAATTTTAAAAGTGAAATCCAACGGTGCTCTTTATTTATGAGTGGTATATTTAAAGTATATAAAAAATTTGAAATGTCTAAAGTGTCCTTGAATGACAAAAGCTTTCTTTGCTGTGTATGGTGTAAATAAATGTTTGTTGTTAAAATTGCAATAATGTCCCTCTGCTTATTAATATATATATCATAATAAAATGATTTGAACAATTTGTGTATTTTGATGCCTATCGTCTCCAAATACAAAGTTTCTCTTTTGAAAATTAGTGCATCCATTATTCATAAGTGGTTGGGTCAAATCCATAAGCCTCTAATTAAAAATGTTTTCCTTCTTTCTAAAGTTGCACTTTGTACTGATTTGTATTTTGATATATTGTGAATTTTATGAGGTCGATTTTCGAAAATTTTTGTTTTTATGAGGTGATACAATGTTTTTGTGTTCAATACTTTAAAAAGTATAATATTGCACTGTATATTCAGGTGGTCTAGTGTCCATGTGTCTGTAAATTATTTTGATGCCTGTTAGATAAAAATATATATTTGTGGTAAATATTTTAAATGTAAATGTATTTTCATTATGAATTATGTATTGTATTCCATTTGATGTAGCATAAAAATTAGAAATAAATTCACTCTAACATTGTATCGATTTGACTTTTCTTCCTTTTAGGAAAATATATATTGGATTTCGCGGACTCAAAGTTTTTAATATTTTTTTCTTCTTAAGAATACGAAATAGAAAACGGAACATTAAATAAAATTCGGTCACGAAATTTTGATATTTCTCCACGCATTTAAGTCTTCCTGAGTTTGGTCAAAATAATTGTCAGAGTTAAACCACGATGCCTTAAAAACGAAACCATGGAAACTGATGCAAATTTCTTTATATTTGACTCAAAAATGTCGAATTTCTTGCGGAATCTGTTAGAAAAGGCTGTCTGTATTCCGCCCATGGTAATATAAGCTCGGTATTTCGAAAACTGAAAGATGTATCAAATATTGAACTAAATTCATCAGCGAGTAACCTTTTACTTTTTTCAATATATATATATATATATATATAATATGGCTTGACACAGTGCACATTATGACCCCCCCCCCTTTTTTTTTTCAAAAACTAGTCTACTTTAATTAATGTATTGAAAGCTGAAAACTAAAATTGTCCCTTTATTGCCATAATTCTTGCAAAGAAAAATAATTTATTTTCAAATTAATTTTTAGCTTTCAACACATTGTTTTAATTTCACATCTAAACACATTTTTTAAAATGTTAATTTCTTTTGTGTTTCTATTTTTTTTTTATTATTGTTTACTTACTTTGTGAGTATGTACTATATTTGCTAGTATTCCAGACGACCAGCATCCATATTTGTACACAATATTATTGAAACAAAGATTAAGTGTTTCTAAATATTATAATATGTAAGAAGACATAATGAGGCATACAGGAACCTCATCTCGATAAAGTGTTAATATAATTAATTAAATTTGTAATTAATAGTTATATAATTAATCTTCCCACTTGGGGTCTTTCCTCTCATCCTACCGACCCTAGGATGTTTCCTAGTTAGAAATCTACCACTGGCTTTGGTTGTTTTTCTATGTATCCTGATAATGGTTAGATGTGAGCCAAAAGTGGCATTCATAATTAAAATTGAAAAAAAGGTAATTTTCATTCTCATATGTGCTGGTGCAAAGGAATCCAAAGAAAATAAAGCCTAAACAAAAAATAAATAAATAAAGGAGCAAGCATAAAATAAAAAAAAACGTAGGAGAGGGTTTTAATCACTCCTGCAGTAGAGCTTACATAACATTGCACAACATTATTACAGTATTCAAACATAATTAGTAAATAATAAAATTTGCCAAAGACAAGCAACTTAAAATTTGAAAACAGAGAAATAAATAAGAAAATTAACAAAAAGAGAAGTGAAAAAGATGTGAATATACAAATGAAAAGGCAATCCATCATGTATGCACAAAAAGCTACATATTCACTCTAGGTAATTAATTTTTAGATATATGAAAAGTCATTATCTTAAAATGACCTTTATACTAAAAACTTTGTTTCTAGCTGATAAAGTTATTGATAAGATTTTCAGATCATTCAAAAATAAGATCTGTGGTAATTATTGATAGACCAGTGCATTTTAGATTCAACCTATCTCATAACAGTAATAGACCTATTTATATTCATATAATAACAGAAAAGAAGTTATCTACTGCACAGACAGGTTAATACTACAACAAGACTTGAAATCAGGATGTTATCAAACATTAACGTTTCAGTAGACCTGCCTTTTCTCAAAAAAATTTTCAAATTTAAAAAAAATGCTTAATGTATAGGAAGAAAAATAATAAATTTGAAAATAATTTCGATTATCTTCATAAGTTTTCGAGATTTGTTCGAAACTTTAAAAGCATATTCATTGCATTGGAATGTATTCGAAATATATGCATTAAATCTACTTGGCACAACATTTGCTCCAATTTATTTATCGCGACTGAGAAGTTTTATGCCTCAAAAAATTCAGGTAAAATAATATGCCAAGCAATACGAAGAAAAGCAGTTTTATTTCACTTTATATTTTACCATTTTTGCTTTTAAAAAATCTTACCAAATTAAAACATACGGATGTAACAATGATTAAATAAAGTCATTATTTCAAAAGAACAAGAAAAAAAAAATTCTTGATTGTATTAAACTAAAAAAAAAATTATTTTTTGTGAATATTTTTTATTTTATAATAGTAACTTAGCTTACTTCTATTAATGTCCTATTTTGAATTAATCTAAAGGTTATTTTTGAACGGATCTTTTTATCAATTGACGAATGGCAAGGCCGGTATTCGAGCTGCCATCCCCTGTTCTCTAAATTTCCTCATCACAAGGGTTCGAAACATTGAACTCATTTTAGATTCATCTGGTTCGCTTGCACTTCGGCTCTCGGGTGGAATCGAGGATTTAATTGCGGATTGCGAAAAACAACTCTGGGACTCTTAAAAATCGATTGTATTTATATATTCAAATCTACACAAATTTACAGTAGAAGTATTTTGGCAATTTATCTATGTATTATGTTAAATAATTTTACATAAATATTGCGTTTTATTCGCTTTGTGATTGGTAGATAGTGAATCAAACGACCGATAATATTTTAAGTATTTTTTTTTACCAGTATTAAATATTTTATGGGAATTATTTTAAGTGATAATAAATATTTATATTGCACTTGACGGGGAAATGGGAAGAAACAAGAAAGGGTAAATCTCCAATGAACAGCAAATTAGTAAAATTAGCAAATTATTATTTGTTAATTCTACTTTTAGACACACCATTTGTGGCAACACTGATGAATGGTCTACCGATTTATTTACGTTTTTTGAATAACGGAAATTTTTCGTATGTTAGCTAGCAATCGTCTGAATACCTAAGCAATACATTTGTTAACACTGCATTTGTTCGTTAAATAGTAGAGGGGCGTCCAGCGATATCAGAAGAAAAGAAAACGAACCGAGAATCTGGCAATTTGGAAAGAAAAGCTGATCATGAAGCTGCTACTTTGGCGGCAAAATGTGAAAAATTGAATCAATATTTAGATATTGAATATAAGCAAAGAACGTTCTCATTCTGGGGTTTGAATCGGAAAATGCATGTTCTCCTCATAGAAATCAAGCTTCCATTATTGAACGAATGGCCAGTAGAATGTAAAAACTTCCTAACTGGAATTGACACGAGTACGAATTTCTATGCGTTCCTATACCATTGATTCAATTATGGTGAATCTTCGATGAGTTCAGCTCCCGCTCGCGTAGGTTTCTAACAAAATAATTATAACAATAATAATCTGTCTTATTTTAACCTATGGTAATATTTTACATAATCCTATATGGAGAATATCAGTGAGGTGATATTCTTGCCGGATATTATAAATGTTTAGTTTTGTCTTCGCTGTTCGCGCCATTGACTACCCATTCATTTGTTTTAAGTGTATAAAAATAGAGCAAAAGAATGATAAGCAAGATGTTTTTGATATGGTGAAAATATTGCGATGGGCCAGTTTAAAGTAATTAGATTTTTTTTTTGTTTAGTGTTTTTATCCAAAACTTTCGCAGGCACACGCTCAACTCATCGAAGTGTATGTATGTATATATATATATATAAAATGATCCGTGTTGTGCAGAGAATGTTTAAAGCTGTTGAAATTCTCTGATATGCAGAAATAATTTTAGCAGCTTAATAATGTAACATTAATAATAGAGTGATGACGTCATGAGACAGTGCTTCTCACACTGAAGCAAACAAGAAATATATTCTCCCAAGCATAGAGGTAAGCTCGAGTGCATTTTCATTCTAAACTTTATAAAGAGAAGGTTAAATGCTGTGAAGATCTGTATGTTTAATTTTTTTTAATTCTCTTTGTAAGTTTCTTAAAGTTCGATATTAATTGTGATGATTTTGTTGCATTGTGAAGTTAATCACAAGACCACTCAATGCAAATAAGTGGATTCAATTTGGAGTATCCCTATTTTCCTCACGAGCAATTATACCTTGCATGTTCCCATGTAGAACAATAAAAGAATTTGTGAGTATATATGCCAAATGGATTCACCAAAAACATTGTATATCCAAGAGCTTGCAATGAATTTGAATGTTGAATACAACGATATTCATAATTTATGTAATTCAAAACCTACAAAAGTAATATTGTACCTAAAGTCATTGAAAGAAGTATTGAAGCTCATTAAAAGTTTACAGGATTTTGCCACAGTACGCAAATGTAATGCACAAAATACGCAATGTAACAAAAAAAAAAATATGGCATTTTCATAAATGTAATCATATTACCTCAACAGAAATTCTTTATTAATGTAATTTTACAATTTAAAGTAAAAGAAATGAAGTCAGAAAATCTGCTCAAAAAAAGTATTGGGGCAGTGTCCAATAAATTAAGAAAAAAAAAAAGGACTTCGTAACTAGATATTTTGCTAAGCCTCTTTGCGCCTTATTACCTGTCATAGTCTATTTGGCTTGAATTTGATCAAAGTGCAGAATGATCCGTTAATTCTGGTTCACTCTTCGATCAAATGTTTTT
This sequence comes from Argiope aurantia, assembly GCA_026543865.1. NCBI lineage: Eukaryota > Metazoa > Arthropoda > Arachnida > Araneae > Araneidae > Argiope > Argiope aurantia. The sequence continues at coordinate 1,640,091 of JAPMOR010052242.1, read as the reverse complement.
TTGAATTCCCACTTATTAGAAACATTGTTGATTATCGATTTTTATTTATTTATTTTTGCTGCAAATAATCACTTACATGTTAAATGGTACAAGGTCGGGCAACGATCTTTATCACAAGGACAGTGGTAGAGGCCCCATAACATGCATACTAACAGTTTGTTTTGGAACGTTATCAAAGTACAGTTTAAAATGTGTTAGGATTCCAAGTTACTCGCACTTTGCAGTAAATTTCGCTTAAGAATCTCAAGGCAGGCATATCTATTCGCTGTACAGTCTATAAAGTCTAATTTCCACACAGAAGTACTTGTCATGCAGCCCCTGACTAATTGGCCGCCACTTTCATATTTTACAGTAAATGGCAAATTTTGGATACGCAATATTGTATTTGTTGCGCACCGAATATTTTGTTTGCCAACCGATCCGAAAATGTTATAATTTGCTTTCATCCACAAAGGTGACATTTTCCCAAATACTGTTGGCTGGTTTTACTTACATTTTAGCAAATGCCAGTCTAGCTTTTCGAGTTTCTTAACTGATGTAGAGCTTCCTCCGAGATGTTATGCCCCAGTACTTATGTTTTTTTAAAGCATTTATGATAGTTTCAGGATTTGCATATTTCTAGAATCTACCTCTGCATTTTAGAGGCAATATTATTGCGCTAGTTCTTGGATTGTGATTTTTTTCTCACAAACCACTTATCATCACGTTCTCTAAATGCCCTGGGACGCCCTGATCTTTGTTTCCTACAAATATTTTTCCTTGAATACGCGAATAATATCACAAACAGTACACTTATTGAATTTCAAGATTTTTCCTATACCACGAATATCTGATTTTTCCAATGACTCATTGTCATATGATGATCCAATAACTTATTTCGCATATCAAACAAAATATCTTTATTTCTCGTTATTGTTCCACAAGCAGACTTTTTCAGCTGATGTTTCATATCTAAAACTATAATCTACAAAAAAAAAAAAAAAAAAAGGCAGTAAATTCAATTTTATTGATGCCCTATATAGTTCTTAAATTTCTTATTTAAAAAGCGTCCCAATACTTTTTTGACAACTATTTGCATTTAAATTATATTTAGAAGGCAAATTATAATTCTAAAATTCTAAGAAAATTTCTTTTATATACTCTACCCCAAATGTAAAAAAAAATCTTAATTAATTTCATTTTTGTTTTAATGATAATATTTCTATAAAAAGTTAATTTTGTTTTAATTAATATTTCTATAAAATGCATTATATGCTATGCTTGTAAAGTGCCCCAATACTTTTATAGTGACTATACGTAAATATCTAATTTTAAGTAGATGAAATTAAGTAGTTGAAATTAAATTTTCAATCGTATTCATTTATTTAATCTATAAATGTACTAAAACCTAACAATAGCTCAAATCTAACATTGCCCACTCAACTAGTTTTAAAAAATTTGCTTTTAAAGAATATTTAACCCTTTGCATTCGAATGTCTTCTCTCTAACACCATTTAAGACGATGCATCCTTTTGATCTTCTATTTTTTTTTAAATTTTGATTGTTAAAAATACCTACAAGGTAGTAAGAAGATGTAGTAAGATATATATATTTCCGTGCAATAAACAAGTCCTTGTATTAGAAGAATAATTATGCACCGAATTATTTTACCGAGTGCAAAGGGTTAAAAATTCTTTTAATGGAATATATATATTTATATTTAATCGAAACTGGTTTTATCTCTTCACATACTATGTTTTAAAATAGACGCAAAAAAGAAAAAAAATTCTTGAGTAACCTGTACGGGGTTGTTATTTTTATAACAGTACACTGACAAAATTTATTATTATTTTTTTTTTCAAAAAAAAATATAGTCTTCAATTACCAGCTTGAAGTTTTATTTTTGTTTTTACAAAACAAAAAGTTCATATTTCAAGGTTTTGAACTAGATAAAACACTCACACTAAACTTTAATCACTGGAAAATAGCCATTGCTTGCTATATACTATAAATCCATTAAATCTGAAACCAAGAACGTGTAAGAATACAAACAGTTTAAAAGTTGCTCGTTATTTTAACCTATTTAAAAGCATCACCAGTTTACTATTGATTTTAGGGACAGGAAATCGAGTCAAAACCGATAGTCAACATAAATAACGTCAAAACAAAGTCCCGATTTTTTTTTCTTTTTTTTTTTTTCTTTCTTTCTTTCTTTCCAGACCACACACATGGTTTGGCGCATTTAGATTTTGTTTAGTATTTGGAATCTTTTCCTTGCTTCTTTCAAGTTTGAGTCTATTCTTTCTAGAAACAAAGAAGTTCTAAAAATACTTTTAGAGTTTTTTTTTTAAAGACCATTAGCATCCGAGTGTTAAGGTATAACATTATCTATGAAAATAAAAATATGTTTAAATTAAGAATTTGTATAAACAGGAATTGCGGAAAATAACTAACTACCTTTCATACAATTTTTATCATCTTAATTAAAGAATGAGGTCGAGTTGTATTTGTCGGTGTCTTTTCATATTTCCCAATGGGTGTAAAAAAAAAAGAAGAAAAAGAAAAGATGGCGCTAAGGTAAAAAATGTAGTGAAGCAGTCACAGTTAAAGATTAACTGTTAAAATTAATTTTCGATTTTATTAGATAATTACAAAAAATTTAAACGGATGCCAAAAAAAAATGACTACTTTAAGGTTAAAAAAAAACATGTAGGGAAGAAATCATAGCTAAAGATTGTTCTACTTGTCGGTGTCTTTTCATATTTCCAATGGATATTTTAAAAAAAGTAAGAAAAAGAAAAGATGGCAGCTAAGGAAAAAAGAAAATTGTGAAGCAGTCACAGTTTAAAATTAACTGTTGTTAGAGAATTATAAAAAATTTAAACGGATGCCAAAAAAATTACTTCTCTAAGGTAAAAAAAAATGTTCGGAAGCAATCATAGTTAAAGACTGTTCTAATTGTCGGCCTCTTTTCAATTTCTATTGGGTTGTTCGGAAATTAATTTCGTTTTTTCCCGACAGAGGATTTAATTGTATTTTTTTGCACCCAACTTCACATTTAAGCCGTATCATTTTTATATGCTTTGAGAGCTCATATAGCAAGGCTTGTGTGTGAAAAATTCCAATTAATTCTACGAAGTAGTTTTTGGTTGGTGCCCTTTTAAATATGGAGAGCGATAAGCAGCATTTTCGACATATCTTACTGTTTTACTACAGAAAGGGTAAAAATGCTGTTCAAGCCAGAAAGAAATGGTCCGATGTGTATGGAGAAGGTGTGTTGACAGTACGCCAGTGCCAGAACTGGTTCGCTAAATTTTTTAGACGGTAAAACCTTCACCTCAAATGAGGAGGTCAAATACCACCTCGATCCGTTTTTTGGCAGCAAAGATCAAAAATTTTATGAGCGTGGAATGATGCTACTACCAAGGTGTTGGTAGTAGCATCATTGGTAGTAGCAAGGCAAAAGGTGTTGGACCAGAACGGCCAATATATAATTTAATAAAGTATTTGTTTATTATACGAAAACTGTCTTTCATTTCCACAAAAAAAAAAAAAAAAAAAAAAAAAAAAAAACGAAATTACTTTCCGAACAACCCAATATATCTCAATTTTATTAGCAAAGTTCAAAACTTAAAAAAAAAAGATTACTGTTTTAAAAAATTTTAAACTTTTATTGTTTACTATTGCCCTGCTTCCCTAAATGTGATTTTGTGATAACCCTTTGGGTGATATTTTGAATGCTGAAATAAAGACCTTTTGCTATCTAGTTACGTTAACCTTAGAAAGGGAAAATTATAGAACTCACGATGCGTCACTGAGGAGAAAACCGGAATATATATATATATTTAAGCATTATTTTATGCAAAGCAGGATGCAATTTTGAAGACAGTGAAGACTTTCGATTTCGTGACGTCGTTTTATTTCAACTTGGAGAAGCACGCATTATTTACAAGCAAGAGCGATGAGCAACACACACAACGCAGAAAGAAATGAGGGGAAAAAAAAATCTTGAACATTTTATCACTGGTCTTATATAACCTGAGATGTCGATAGAGAAAATATTTCTCCATAGGTCTTATATATAATGAAATTTCGATAGGGATTTTCTCTACACGCGCCGAAGAGGCAGGGGAAAAACAGAGATCTTTTAAAAAAGAATCTACTTATTGGACATTTTTCTAGCCCTTCATGTGGAGTGTGGGAAAATGAGGTTTTTAGCCGATTCACTAATTTTACAAAGCTTCTCTTGAATTAATTAAATAGAGACAGTGGAATTGGATCACGAAATAAGAGAATATTTTAGAATGAAGTTACTATGGGTTAAATTAGGATAAAATCTTGGAAATTAATTAAATTGAAATTAAAGTTTAAAATATCATTGCATATATATATACAAATTTATAAAACATCCTGTGTCTTCACAAATCACTGAAACAGAAATCTCATAGTTTCATATCGAATTGAATGTAATGATTTTGAAGAAATTAGCGAAGAGTAAGAACAAAAAGAAGTTGAAAGAATATATCAGCCATTAGTAATTTCACTACTAATGACATTTCCCTCTGAAATCCTCAATTCATAAAAAAAGGGAAAAGAGGAAATGAGGAAATAGTAAGTAAGAAATCATGTAATCAGAAGAAAAAGTTAAAAACAATTCTGCTTAAAGGATTTTAACAAGTTTTTATTATTTTTTTAAAATTATTATTAAAACGAAGAATTGTGAAATGAAGGCAAACGATTTCAAGCAGCTTGATCAGACGATTTTTATTAAAATGATAATCTCAAAACTTTGTCCATTATTAAATATATATATATATAGCTAAAATGTTTTATTATTGTTTCAAATAATCTCATTCAAAACCTTGTTTGATTTTAAAATCAATAATAATACATTAATTTTCCTTTAAAATTTACTCCGAAGGTGTGAATTCAATAATGAAAAATATTAATGGTTATTTTAACTATATAGCTGAAAGTATGTAAAAAAACTATTCATTTGAATGTTTAGATTGTCATATTGGAGACAAACTAAAAGGGCACATAGACGTGGATAACATCCAAGAAAGTCTTCTTCTCTATTCAGCTTGTTTGTCTGGCCTTTTTTTTAACGGACCTCTGTAATTATGAACTTATATAAAAGAAACTCGCAACCATGCATTTAAAAGGAAACATCCCATGCACTATTTTTATAATCATCCAGTTATAGAACTGAACCAGATAATCCTCCAGATTCTTTACCTGTTTCGAAGCCGATAAAATGAATTGTTCATAGTGTTTTACAAGCCAATTTGATTTGAGAATTGAAAATGTTTGCAAATGAATTTTTTTCTTTGAATTGACTCGAATATTTTAACGATTAGGGGTTGCGGAAATATCATGATCACTGTTCTGTTAACATCTCAAACACCAAAACCATGTTAAACAAAAAAGTAGCACTTAAAGAGTTGATCGAAACAAAGCTAAACTAAAAGTAAACTTGGAAACTAAATTGCTATTTGATTAAGCAATACTGTCAATTTAGTTTATGAGTAATTAACTGCTTATTAGTAATAATCATGGATTGGTAAAAGGGAAGTATGAAATAACTTTTTAAGGAGATTCGATTCATCTCTAATTCGGAAAATCGTAATTTAAAAATGTTTCAGGCTTACATCACATATCTTCAATTTATTTTTAAAATCCACTCTAAATTATATACCTCAGAAAACAAGAACAAACTGGGGGTCAATTAAAGAACCCCTTTTTTCTGCAGTGACAAATTCTATGAACTATAAAATATTTGGATAATATTAAAGATTTATCAAATATAATTGATCAAGTTTTTATATGTTCATTATGTCTACTCAGATAATAAAATATTTATAAACACTGAATATCTGCTTTTATAATTGTGTGCAATCGTAGATTGCTCATAGTCTGTTGTAATAAATTTTCATAAATTAAAAATAACTAAACTAAAATTTATATTTAACATGTCAAACCTATGTTAATTTAAATGAAATTAAATTGTCCAATTTATTAATAGAGAGCTCTGAATGTACATATTAAAACTACCGAATACCTAAAGCAGCCACTTACAATCACGTGACTTTGACTACAGATTAATTGACCTCATTGGATTTTGTTGTGAATAAAAATCAAACTAATTAGATTTCCTTTTTAACAAGCTATTTTATTTCCATATTCGTTTAATTAAAAAGAGGATTTTTTTTATTTGGGCAAAACAAAAGAAGTTTATTACATTTTCCCCTTAAGATGATACCATATACAGAAACAGCGCTTTTGTAATTTGAATTTTGTTGTTAGTGCTGCCATCTAGGAAAATAATTTCTCTTTGATGGCATGGAATTAAAACATAACCAAATTAATGTACAATCTCCATTTATTTATATAGATTTTTAAACAATTAATTAATATTATATTAATTTCCTAAAAGTTCTGAAATGCACAAATTTTTTTTTCAAATCAAAGACTGCATATCGAAATTTTCTGAACTTGAATGAAATATGATATTATACAATACAATATTTAAGATAAACTCATTACCATAAACTGAGTTTATTTAGACTCAAAATCAGAATCTTTTTATCGTTTCTTACCAACGATAACCTTGAAAATGTAAATTGTACTGATTATCCAATTCATATATATAATAAATTAGTATAATTTGGATACAAATAACCACCAGTCAAATGTTACTTAAACCCAGATTGTGAGCAAAATAGAAAACGTCCTGAGATAAAATTAGGATCAGGAAAATAGAATATATAAATTTTAGTGTCACAAATATTTATTTGATTTCGACATTAAATTTGAAAATTTATTATAAATACTACAGTGTTCCTCTGAACCCTCCATAGCATCATTCCACTTACCGTTGAAAATAAAAGCAGTTTCCTTTTTATTAGTGGGGCATTTTTCTTATACTGCACCATTAGCAGCACAATAATTTTTTCAATCCATTGGAAGCCTTTTTTTTACGTTGACATGCGCTGTGGTATATTTCTCTTTTCATCTTTATCATGTAAATATTTTTCATTTTGTTATTTAGCTTAAAAATGTGCATGTGTTCTGCTCTCAAGAAATCTCTTGCAACTTCGGAAGAATTTTTGCTTTCTATACGAGTAGTGATTAAACCAATAAAAGGAAAAGATATGACAAAAAATGATAATGTCAGTTTGTTATTCTCACGGGAAATTTTTTTTAAGGAACTAGCCACTTCCAATGATCAGTTTACCAATCAATTTATTTTTAACTTAATCATATCAATCAACACCTATGAACTAAATCATATTTTAAGTTAAATTTGAACCACAAACATAGATTATTCTGATTGGCTAGTAATGCCTACAAATTGGAGACATTTGGCCGGTTGTTAATACTGGATGTTCAGCCAAAATTTTATTTTCAATATCTCAGGAAACTTTAAGATAATGGGAATGAGAGGGAGAAGTGATTAGAAATCATAAGCATTGATGTGAAACAAAGTTTTGAAAATGTTGGATTGGCTGGTGTTTAGATAACTCTGTCATTATTTTTTATCCTTTAAAATGCACACTAAAGCGTTGTTTTTGCTATTTCTCTCAAAAATGGAGGAATGGTAGAAGACAAACATTACTGAAGACATATCTAGATATCAGGAGATTTTATACAACAGAAAAATTGGCAAGATCGGAACAGTGGTTTGGAATGGGCGACTGATTCTTTGGTTTATCGCATTATTTTAACTCTTTAAAGGGACCTTTTTTTTCCCAAGTATATTGTATTAAAATGGCCTTAAGAATGATTTATGAAATAATGTTTATAAAGCTAATTAAATGCAAGATATGAGATTAAAAAAATACCTGATGGGTTGAGATAAAAAATGAAACCTGATACGGCTATGTTTTTACTTCGTCGGAAAATTTATTAAAAACTTATGCCTAAATTCTTTTCAAAGTTAGATGCTGTCACATTACCATCCTCATAAAATAATAAATAATTTGTCTATTAAATCTTAGCTGCGTTTTCAAGATGTTTGATTTTTTTTTTTTTTGTGATTTCTAAAACTATTAAAAAAAGTCATCTGTAATCAAATATAATTTTACCATGGCTGTATGAAAATCGTAGAATTTGATTGTAAGTATATTTCCCATGAGATTACAAAGGGTTAAATAAATAGATGGTTAAATACGAAGATCAATTTAAGTCACTTACCGATTGGGCCAAAATAATTCTGTTTTTCGATTTTTAATGCATCATTCCCTATAAATAAATTTTTACTGGATATTTTCTATCTTACTATTGCTATTTTGTTAAGAACTATGACATTCTTCTTTGTCTTCTGTGTAATTTTGGTATGCAAGGATGATAATGGTAGTTATAATGTCACAAAAATTCCTACTTTTATCAGTAAACAAGGTAAATTCTACAAGAAAAGAACTGGAACAGTAAAAAGACAGTCTAGTACCACAGGCACTGGTTAAGACTACTCAAATTCTTATACTTTTGAAGAGATAACGAGTTACGTTCATTCTTTTCAAATTAACAGATACAGGACCGTTTTAAATAATTTTTTAGGAATTCAAGTAACCTCATTTTACGATACAATAGCGATGCATAGTAAATGGCATAAAAATGAAGTATCTTTTTAAACATATTACAAGATATTTCTACTTCTCTAGCTAATGTATAAAGTGTGGCTGCAGCAAGCTAATTTAACTTTCATATCGGGTAAATTTCAAATGTCTGATTTAAATATCAATTTTTTTGAATGAAAACTATTACAAGCTTTCATACTGTCAGCAAAATGCATTATGTAATGCACACAATAAATGCCAATTGAATTGGTCTTCCTAAAATTTTCTCGCATACTCCCCAATAAAGGTCTTATTCCCCTCCCCCTTCTCCGTAAAAAACTAGGGAACATAGTGCAGGGTCACAAATGCTTTGTATGACATTAGAGAATAACTGATAAGAAATATCGATCTTTGGCGTGAATCTAAATTTTTATTGAATCTATCGTGCGAATATTATTTGGAACGTCTTTTTGTGGTTCGATGAAGAAAAACAAAATTCGATGAAGAACCTGGTGAGAATCATACAGTTGACTACCACCCTGCAATCGTAATTTTTTTAAAAAAGGTGCAGTATTAGAATGTGTCTATAATGTTTTGCGAAAATAATTATACCCCGAAATGTACATTTTGGAGGACTCACCCCCCCCCCAACCACTAAATCATAGTTACATCTAGTTTAAATATTATTCTTGTGAAAGAAAGAGCATAAAAGAACTGATGAAAATACGTTAATATCCTGTAATTTTTTAAGCTTTCTACATTTTTAAAAATATTTCACTATGCAATATAATTTTATAACTTTTAACGAGCAGTTTGTGTGTATATATATATTTCATGTATCTCAGAAATTGCTGTAACGGTTTGGATCAAGCTTTATATTTCGATAAGGTTTTGCTTTTTAATTTTATCTGTATAACTGTCCTTCCAAAAAAAAATGCAATTTTTTTTTACATAAAAAATTGTTATATCTAACTATTAGAGCTTTTTTCTATATGTCTCATGCTGACAATGGCATATAGCGTCATCTCGGGCCCGATTTCACCATGGTAAAACTGAGTGCAGGTTCAAAAATATAAGTAACGATAGAGAAAATGTAAAATAAATACTGTAATACAGGACACTTTTTCGAATAACATGTTAATTTAAGTGCATTCATAACTTTTTTTATTTAAATCACCAGTTCATATGTAGGTAAGATTGAAAAATATTTATATGTAATCAGTATGAGATTCGCATCTAAATATTTTCTCCGAAAAAGAAATAACTGCCGAACGAACTCTGTCTTCCAGGTACTAAATTTTATTAAAAAATGAAAATAACCTTATAGTTAATAGAAAAGTCATTGTAATATTTTACATATCTTAATCATGAAACAAAGATTTCATTTATAATTTATGGAGAGTTAGATAAAAAATAGCTTTTAAAAATATTTTTAATCATCTGTAGCTTTTGCAAAATGACATTCAGAAAGCGTAAGAAATTAAAGTTGTATAAGAAAAATTATTTTTAAAAAAATATCTACTGTTTTTGCCAAACAACAAATTAATTTTTTCCTAAATGAATTTTCTTCATATAATGCATCAATGTGAAAAAACATGTCATAGAACAACATAGGAATTTAAAAGCATATAAAAGATTTTCATTCACTTAACAACATTTTGTTGTTCAGTTGTTTTTATTCTGACTTTAAAAGAAAACTGAAGTTACGTAATTCATTTGTTTGATCTGATTTCTTTCTTGATGCCAAAGATTTTGTGAGAAAGATTTTTATGTGCCAAACGATTTTTGTCCCAAGCATCGATAACAACTAGAAATAAACCGCACCGAAGGCGCCTTATAAATAATGTGAATGGTAAAAACTGCCGATATTTTTACGCATCTAATATATACCGGGCAGCTGCATCAACAGTTGAGAGGCTGAAAACATTTTCTATAGCATAGTACCTTTCTAGACTTCTGGGTCTACGATTTGGAAATGTTCTGTTGTACAAGGAGTACTAAAGCTCTAGTAACCTCTTTATTTGTAAGTTCTATTTCAATTGTTATTTGTTTCTGTTGCTATCTTTATGTGATCTTATCTTAGAGCCGGTCTCCTGCACTATAAATTCCTTTTTTTTTTCTGAACTAGATGTCTAAATTTGAGATTATTAATTACATTTTCGAATTATTTTTAAATCTAGATTTCAAAACTACATCTGGAGTTAGATTAAGTCGTATAGTAAACCATAGTTAATGCAAATCTAGAATCCTTTGTTTCCACTTCAAAAACTCCCCAAATCAGAAATTTCTTTTTGATTTTAATTAAGATATTTTTAAGAAGAAAATATTGAGAGAAATCGAAATAAAAACAAATTTAACTGACTCAAGAGCATTTTGTTCATTTAAATTTAATTTTATACAGTGAAAAGAATTTTTCAAAGCTATCTAAATTTTTTAAAACAACTTTTAGTAGGGCTGTTAATTACTGAGTTAGTTAGTTAACTGAAAAAAAAAAGCAACCTCACTTATATTTAGGAAAATCTAGAAACACGTAGCAAAATCTTAAGAATGGTGTTCTGAAATTTAATGGTATTTCATTTTATTCAAAATAAGTTTGAGTTCATGTTCATATGAAAGCATAAGAATAAGAAATTCTTTAAATACCACTAAAGTATAATATTAATATAATGTTTAATAATATTAATTTCATAACTGAGTCTTCTCTGTTTTCTTTTTCCATAGTTTAAATATGTATTATTAAGAATGCCCATTCAGAGAACGATTATTATGTAAAAAATTCGACGAATACAAATATTAGTTATAGAGGGTGTTACAATCGAAAAAATAGACAGAGATACAGTACAAAAGTCATGAAGATTATTGTTGAATTGATGCTTGGTGGATCTGCCTTCTTCAGTTCATCATATCCCCACGGTAATTTACATCACTGCTAAGTTTACACTCGCTTTTGAGAGGGGGGAGAGTAAAGACGATTAATTTCTTGGAATTACACCATTGCTAACCATATTTGGCAATCACCTATTTCGTTCTGTTTCATTGCAACTAAATCCTTTACGCATAACTTGAATGGTGGTTTCCTCAATGAAGTATTTTGAAGCCTCGAATTCTGATAAAACATTTAAATCCTTTTATTTTAGTACCTTACATATGTTCTGATCATGTTTGATGAACATGTTTGATGAAATCATACATGAACATGTTTGATGAAATCATACATGAACATGTTTGATGGAATCATGTCCATGACAGCGCCGTGTCTCTAAAAAAACCAAATAACTGCAGCTTAATTCAGCTCTAAATTGTATTTTGTCTTTCGTTTTCTGATACCTCATGTAAACTATGGGTGTAATAGGCAGAATCTTCCTTCATTAAATTTTATAATGAGAAATGTCACGTGATTAAATGTTTTATGAAATAATAAAGACGGTTTGATTTTCATAACGACAATGAAAAGTATCAATTATACATCTCAGAAGTGCATAAAATCGTTATTATACACTCTAAAATAAGACAAGACTCCTCCAATGTGAGAGAAAATTTGCCGCCACCTTGCCTTATGAATTCCATTGGCTAGTGCTAAAAATCGGCAGTTGATTATCTTAACGCTTAGAAGAATTTTTAAGTTTTCAGCGTTACCTATAAAAAGCGCATGTGTTCAATCCGAAGAGTTGTCTCATATTCCCAAATAAATGTTTTATCCTTTTTCCTCATTCTCACATAAAATTATAATCCGTTGAATAACACCGTGAATCCCTTACATGACATTGTGAAACAATAGTTACAAAATATACGCAAAATCAGATAGCACTTTAACAAATTTGGTGTGAAAACAATGCTTCAAATTCCATTCCTGTAGCTCAAAGCGTTTGTTAACTTAGTATATTCACAGACAAATTGACAATGGCAAACATATACTTTTAATGTCAAAATATACTTTTTGACAAAAATATACTTTTAATGACAAAATATACTTTTTGACAAAAATATAC
>JAPMOR010052242.1:1563577-1612482 GCA_026543865.1 Argiope aurantia | reverse complement strand
ATATATATATATATATATATATATATATATATATATATATATATGTGATTATGAAATACTTTGCATTAACTTATTGAAATGTTTTACCTGAATTTCAACCCAGGCTTTAAAACTTAAGACCTTAGCACACAGTGAATTATTATAAAATAAAATACGAGTTAAAGCATTTCAAAACCAGTTGTCGAACCATTGATAACGAAAGTGCGTTGAAAAAGCTCGTCAAAATTTGTGCGCTTCAAGGTCTAAACCAATTGTTTTCGATTTGGATGATGATCTCACTCATGAGGAAATGCCGAAACCTGTGCCGCATTTTGAATTCTAACCCAAAATGAATACCAAATGTTATATTTAAAATTCATTATATTTTATTTCAAAATAAAGCAGCATCCATTTTAAATTGATTAGATTTTTAATTAGGTATATTTTTCGTTTACTATTTTCACAGGCTATTATTTTGCTGTTATAATTTTTTTTAAAAAATTTCCTCCGACGCATGTTTTGAACTCAATAGATATTTTATCTTTCATAGTCTTGTTAGAAATAACGTTCTTAGTGCTCATTTATGTATATATTTCTGACACTTGGCACTTGTTAAAAACATGTCAGGTTTCAGTTATTTATTTTCATAATGAATTTTGACAGAATTCACTTATCAAGAAAACTAATTTTAAATTGAATTATGTCATATATTTTTATTTCTTTATTTTATCTGATCGAATCATGGAGATAATTTTTGAGGTTTTGTACGGTTCAAAAACAAAACAAACTTTCGATTATTGATGCCAGATAATTAATTTTGTTTCAAAAAATGAGTTTAATCTGATCCTTCTAGTATTTTAAAATATATTTCTTTTGATAGGTTTAAATTTTCTCTCTATAAATATGGAGTGTCATCTTATGGCATCATGTTTTGTTTAATGGTGTACGCACAAATCAAACCATAGAGCTGATATATAAATGGAGGCAGCTAGTCGCTTGTTTCTAGTTTAAACAAGTGTACGCAACATGAGCCAAGTCACGTGTGAGAAATCTGGCCTTTTTTGGCGCCATATCGCAAATCTTGGCATACTCAAAAACTACTACGCAACATTTTGCTTCCCGGCATTCAGTATCTCAGCACCATGAATCAAACAAAATGTTTAATGTAAAAAATTTAATTATGTGATTTGAATTTAAATATATTGATTATTAAGAACTTCAGTGATTAGTTTTTAATATACTATTACAGTGTTTGATCGTTAATTTTTAATAAGGATTTAAAAATGTTGGAATATCAGTAGGAGTAGTACAGCAAAAATTTTCTAGCATTCTCTCTAATAAACTTCCCGTGCCAGAGAGCACCTTACATGGCAGTGGTGTACAATAGTTAAGAAATTTTAACTTTTGACGTGAATTTAGCATTTTTATTGAATCTATCGTGTCATCCTTGGCATTTCTTTCTTTTTTTTGGGGGGGGGCGATTAATTTCTGGCATGTAATTAAAAGCACCCGAAAACAGAATTTGTATTTTGAATGCATTTTTCCTAATCGATTAAAATATAAATTTGACTCAAAACTACATTTGTAGTCACAGAATCACATACCAGATTCGATATATTTAAAGCATCGTGTCTTTGATCTACCGCGTATACATATTTCTAAAAGCACAGAACAGCAGACGATCAATCCCTTGTTGGCTTTGACTCAAAATTTGATAGGTGTCTAGACGATAAATGTTAATTCTGTGAACAGAATTTTATTCATCCAGGTCTCTTCGTTTTGTAATTATCGTGTTAAATCATAATTGAACAGCAACAGACACGCTTCCACTGAACATATTTTGCTCAAAATTTGTTATATATCTACAAATTTGATATAAAGACCTTATACCAAATTTCAAATGTCTAGATCGATGTGTTTTTGAGTTATCTTTGTCGCAGATAGACGAATATTTTCCAAAATTTTCGAGTTCGGGGTGGTCTAAATCGTGGCGATTCGTCAAAATCTCGAGTTCGAATTGTTTGAAGATTACTATATTCTCTCTATACTACGTATACGGAAAAATTAGACGAATATCATAAATTAGTAGATATTTAAAAAATTATTTTAATTTTATAAATAAAATATCATTGCTTCAAGAAGACAAGAACATCAAATAATATTTGCTTTTCCATTATTTTCATTATGCATTCAATATAGTTGTGCTATGGATTTTCGAATTAATATTTTCTTTTTTTTTTCTTTTCAAAATCATTTCTTAATCATAAGCATGAAATTCGTATCAATGTTTATTTCAATAGCAGCAATTTTAATATCTGAACTTCAATACAGAAAAGTATAAAACAACTTGGAACTCGAAATGGATACATATAACTGACATATAAAGCAATTTAAATATTAAAATAGTAAACTTTTACCTTCGTTAAATCAAATTATAAAGCCGGCATTAATGATCACTACATGCTGTGGCGAATTGAGATGAGTGAGGATAGAACCTGGGACCTTGTGGTTCGCAGCCCAGTATCATGACCACAATACCAAAGCTATTGCCCGTGTAGTGTAGCTGTTAACTGGCTTATAAGCTTTCACCACAGACTCTTCCCTCCAGTGAGTCGGAGGTGAGACGAACGATATGGCTGTTGAGTCTAATGCGCTTTTTCCCATTTGAACATTTGAGTATCGCCATATCGTTCGTCTCACCTCCGACTCACTGGAGGGAGAGTCTGTGGTGAAAGCTTATAAGCTAGTTAACAGCTACGCTACAAGAGCAATAGCTTTTGTATTGTGGTCGTGTTTTTCGGCTGCGAACCACAAGGTCCCAGGTTCTAAATGCCAATCGATTCGTTGATTAAATTAGCAATTCTTAAACAAAAAATAGATTTTATTGTTGTGACTCCAGTATCCTGGAGTAAGCCTAAATCTAAGGAATATCTCTTAGGAATATGGCAAGTATACTAAGAGACAGTAATGGAAGCACGATATACTTTCGGGATGCTTCCCAGAATCGACTCAAAGACATGTGGAAATTTTTACTGGAACCAATGTTCACTTACCATGAAAGCTTTCCTGTCTATCATAGAAACTTTTATCAAAAAGATGATGACTATTGTTGCGGACTTGATAAGAGTAAGGATCTATGGACGTAGCATGTTAAAAGATATAAAAATAGATATTTTCCTACAAATTGTGATACTTTTAGGATCACAGATCTAGTTAGACATATTATTGCCAAATAAAGATTAAATATTATTGTTGAGGAACTGCTGGAATTTTTATTAGAAAGTTAACGTCTTTGGAGTGGATTTTATTCTCATGTTATGTAAATAGTGTGTTAATTTTTTTTAATGTACATCATCTATCTTGTTCGATTATGAAATGATTTATTATTAGCATTGTTGCAATGATTAATTATTTGTGAAATTATCGATAGTTCACTTGCGCGAGCATGCTACTTGTATTTCATATATTATTTATTTGCATCTTCTTTATAACCACTGCATTAATCCATCTTGCATTGATTATTATTTGTATTTGTATACTTTTCTGGGTGGAATAAATATAGAAGTATGTCATGCCAATAGAGGGATGGCACTCTCAACAATTCTATTTCCCCCCCAATCTTCTTGTTAAGTTGGTCATTCAGGAACTAGTTTCTGTGCTAATTTCACTCCAACCTCCATCGATGAAAATTTTATTAGAGTATTACACTAGTCCTTTTCCTCCCCCCCTCCCCAATCTTCTACCTTTTCACATTTATTCACTGAGCTTGCGTTCCAAATGCTGTGATAAAAATTCGGATGTGATAAATATCCGATTTATCAGTCTTTATCATACCAATTCTGATCTCTTTTTTTTCGCAATGGTGATCGATTTTGGAGCGCCACCACTCAAATGGGGTGGCGTTTAAGGGTCGTGAATGTCTGTATTATTATTTTTGCCACCATTGTTGTTATTTTTATGAAATAATTTTTTCCGAATGTTATTGACGAAAATAAGAGAAAAATAAAATTAAACTTTCGCTTGAATTGCCTTTTTTAACTTCTGCTCCCCCACCCCTCTTTTTTTTTCGTAATTCTTGTTTCAAAGAGAGTACAATACAAAATATCTTGGAACAAACTTGAATACAGATCACGATATTTCTAAAAATTTGTGAAATTATGAGTATTGTATATAATTTATAATTAGTGTAAAAAATAATTTTTGCATTTCAAAAAATTTCATAAAATTATTTTTATGAAATAATTTTTTTCGATAAGAGCAAAATAAAATTTAACTTTTGCTTGATTTTTTATATAGTAAAATTTTTAAAAGTTAATTAATATCTCTCGTTCTTTCTTTCTGTTATGTAATGTATCAACAAACTGATTGGCATTAACTTTTAAAATTATGAGTAAAACAATATGATGTTTTAACGTTATTATAATGTTGCTCCTTGCAATAATAATAATAATAATAATAATGATTATGATAAATAATAATAATAATAAAACTTTAACTTTTTAAAAATAGTTATTTTTTAGAGTAAATGGAAAGTAAATTTCCCAAATCATGTTGATTAAATAAAACAAAGAAATATGCTTGTTCCAATGCAGTTTAATACACGAAAGCTCTTTTTCTGACACAAGAAAACACGCACATGCCATATTAAGAAACGGACGAATTTTTAGTTCCGTGGATATTTTGCGGTATTGTTTTCGCGCTTACACTTTTATGCAGCCTCAAAAGGGCGTGGGCCTTTTCTTCAGCCATAATTCCTCCCCCCTTCCGCTTTTCTTCTCCTTTCCCTGCTGGCGCGGAAGCAACCAATGATGAAAAGTAAAAGAATGCAAGCATGCTGATGAATATTTGACTTATTTTGTTTCATTAACCTTTCTTCCGATAAAAAAAGAAAGAAAGAGAGAGAGGGGGGAGAGTTATACAATAGTGAGCAAACCTAGGAAGTAAACTTTGAACATGGAAACGGGGCTGTTCCCAAATACAAATAGATGTTTTGGCGCTTGTTTTAAAGAACACGAACAGTTTCAGGAAAAGAATTCTACAATAGAAAGGTTTTTACTTTTTCTTTTACTGTTAAATTAATTAACATATCATGGCATTAGCTGTCAGAGAATTGCAATGTAAAAGAGGCGAATTCTCAGGAATATTCGTACAATTATATTTGTTCCGAAATTTTTTAATGCTCGAATAGGCCGTTTTTAAATATAGATGCACTGTTTTTTAACATTCGTGGACAATATCAAGTGTGAATTCTTCTATAAAATGATTTTCCTTTGTTCTTGAATTATTTTGTTAATGCTTCAATTAACATATCATTATAATATGCAAAAAAAAAAAAAAAAAAAAAAAGAACAGAATTATGAAGAATACAAATTCGGAAAAGTTTTTGTATTTATTTCGGATTTAGTTTCTTGGTTTACGTTTATTGATCTCATTTTATTTCTTTAGAAATTTAATTAAACTCACTATATTTCAGTTTATAATGAAAACAAACTGTAAATAAAAACAAAAATTATTTTAGCTTTATTTTACTCTAAAAATATCTAATTGTTCCCAAATGCTTTAAATGTGGCTTTTACATCGATTGAAATATAATTTTGATTAAGGCAATGGTATTTCGTTTCAAATTAACTGTTTTAAGATATAAACTTGGTCAAACCAACGAGTGATTACTTTCCACGTCATAGAAAATTTACTTTATTGCTGATAACTCTCTCGAGAACTAAACATTATTGTAGAATTATAATTTATCTAAGCGAGTCAGATAGGATTCCTCAAACGTCTGAGTGATTACAAGAAAATGTTTTTTCTTTTTTTCTTTTTTTAAAATGAAAGTCAGTTTTTGTTGAGAATAAAATCAACAAATACTGGACAGATTACACAGTACATTAATGAGTTAATAAATTGATAAAAAAATTGGAAAAAAAAATGCCTAATTCAGAAATATAATTTTTTAGACGCAATTTTTTTTAGTCATTAAATTATTAATTTTTTTTAGAAGTTACAAAATTTTCCATTACGCTGGATACTTTTGTCTAAAATTTATTGGAAAATATATTAAGGGCAATGGCCGAGAATCTGAAAACTGGTGACACGATAATTTGTTTTCCAAACGTTTTATGGAGATTAAATACCATTTAAAAAATCGATAAAAATATTGAAAAAAATGCGTTAAATTTAGGAATTATTTTATTGATTTTATACAGATTGTCTCTGCTATATTTAATATTAGCCGCCTTTGGCGACCAGCCGGTTCGACAGTGTTACCGCTGGCTACAATTTTCAATTAAATATTTTAAGAAACTGGTCTCTTAATAGATACTCAAACAAAACATTTTTAATCTTCATATTTTGATAGTCATACCAAACTTATACTGTTGTTTAGATCGTTTCGTTCATTTTACTATATATATTTTGCTAATTTGTTGTCATTTACGGTAAAACTTCAACTTTAATTTAAAGTGGAAATGATGAAATTACAATTAATATAAAAATATTTTTTAATAAAACCAAGCGTTTTATTTTATTTATCATCGTTATTGTTATCTATTTATTATTATTATTATTGAATATGAGTATTGCAAACAGAATCGCTCGGTATTTAAGTCTTATGTGAACTACAAAATATTTTTCATAATTTATGTAATATCTCAAAGAATAATTCAACAAAAATTTCTCGGATTCAGCATACAATTCAGTTTTTAGTTTTGCTTTCAAAAGAATTGAAATGAAATCAATAATAATATTTTGTTCCGGCCTATAAATATATTTCAAAAATTAAGAAGTCTAAATTTAATGCTGTAAGGTATATTCTGAGAAATATTCTGGACACACCAAATTTTAAATAAATCAATGAATGTTTCTATTTTCCACGATCAACTAAGACTTATTTATGAAGTCTTGAATGTTAAAAATTTAGAAAACTCAACATTTTCATAATCTTAGGCCAATTAATCTTGAGAAACCTGCGCGCTGATTGGCGTATTTTCTTTGAAACGATCGATGGAAAATCTAAAATTATCCTTTTTTTATTGAATAGTGATATTCAAATTTTCATAAATCAGTCAGTTTAAGTGATTGATTTAGTTGATTGGAAATTAACTCTTTTTATTTAAAATATTTGTGTTTCAAGAACATTTTATTAATCGTGTTTTCCACAGCAGAAGCTTTATGCAAAATCAAAAAATCGTTATTTATTAGAGCATTTATTGAATCAAGTTACATAAAATATAATCATTTTCCATTTAGACCATTTTAGCAGATCTGTGTCTTACTAAAGGTTTACAAATTAGCTGTGTGGCCCTGATTTGAATGGATAGCCTGTTCATACTAAACAAAACTTGCCTTAAAATAAAACTGATTTATTGGATTAATAATATAGAGAGTGTAAAAGATCATAAAATAATTTTTCTTGAATTTATTTTTAGAAAAAAATAATATTTCTTATTTGTTTCATTTCCTACAGACACGTGCCGAAAATTATATTTTTGCAGATTTCATTTCCAAAAAGATTTAACTTATTTTTTGTTGGAGCTTTAATCAATGTGATGGCAACACTTTGAAAAAAGCTTATTTTTTCCCCATGAATGCGAAACGTGCTCGAGCAGCTTAAATTTTATTTTTATTTTGTACGAAAAAAATTGTTGAAAAATATAGTTAAAATATCTATTTAAAAATTCATTAAAAATAGAAATTTAATTTTAAGGTTAAAACCTTGGTATCATTTAAAAGATAAATTTTTGATCTTTAACTTCATGTAAAAATCTTTTTTGTGCGATAATATTTTCGGAAGTTATAGCAGAAACACGCCAAAATTTCGCTTAATTTTTAAATAAATAAAATTCGAATAAAAAATTCGAAAAATAACCCACAGGTGCACATTCCCGGCCTCCAAAGTATACACGTGCCAAATTTGGTAGCTGTAGGTTGAATGGTCTGGTTTGTAAAGCGCCAACACACACACACACACACACACACACACACACACACACATTCACATTGAGATTTATTATAAGTATAGATTTTTTCCCAAAACTAATACACAGCCCAATCAATTGAAAGCATTATTATAGTCTGATAGCTAGATAGCACAGCGTCAAAATGAAAAGAACTTAAACAACAATTATTCTTGTTTCTAAATTCATAATCTGTTCATAATAATATAGTATAATTAATTTATAAAAAATATATTTTCTTCAAAAAATTAGATCGATTTTATTTTAGAAAATGACAAAATATTCATCAATTTTTCATCTCTTTTTAGATCAAACTTTTGCCAAAAAAAAAAAAAATCTTTAAGTGCTTTGCCAAATGGCAATACACGGAATTAATTTAAATTGTGAACTTGTAAAGCAAGTATTTAGGAATAATGAAAGCGTCGATAAAATATTAATGACGCTCTATTGAGAAAATGAATAAGAAAGTCTCGACAATGGCACATCCGTTGTTTCAAAGTAGCAGCAACATTTTCATGTATGTTATTCAAGGATGACGAGAAAATGTTTCAGTAACTAGAGAAAAAAAATAATAATGACAAAGGAAGACAAAATAATCTGCCTATAAATCCGATTTGTTTTGTTTGATTAATGCCGCGTATAGAATTCTCACTGTGGACTATTTCTTCATACTCCACCTCCAAATACATAATTAGCACTGATATTGTGATCGATTGTAGAACTTCGATGAATCTTTCCAACTACAAATTATGAAGTTGGTAACTTTCAATCCTTATCAAATGCTGAGATCTTCACGGTCGTGGATTTGGCTATGGGAAACAATAAAGGAGATAAAGGGGTAGGCTCTCTTGTCTACATAACGGCCATTGAGCAACGAAAGGCAGCGGAACATCAGCAATAATCAGATTAGTATCAACGGTCCGATTCATAGTCATCTTAATGGGAACCAGTGATGGAATGAGGCGTAACGAATAAGAGTCAAGTTTCAATTGTTCAGATGCTCACAATTAAGATTTAAAACAAAAATATTTAATATAAATATAATATATAAATTAATATTAAGTGCATAATTTATATATCTAGATTATAATAAAAATTGGACTCCCCAAAAAACCAAGCAGGATTATTTATTCAATATTCACTGCTAATAAAGCAATTAATTTCTCTTAAAAGCATCCAATTAGGATCTCAAATCAAAATAGATCTGTTAATCCAAAAGTTTCTCTCTGTTTCTTTTTGAAAACTCTCACTTTGTGGGCAACCTTGACATGTTTTGGGACTTTTATGAGAAGACCTGTATCCCCGAAGCTGTTATTTCAGCTATGCAACTATTATCCACTAATAAATTTCAGATTTCGTAAATTAAAGCGTTTAATTTACAATTTGCGATTGATTAGAAATGACTTTCATTCATATACACAATCATAATGTATCACAATCACAATCATAATGTGCAATATCATAATGTATCTAGTTCTTTGAAAATGGGACATCTGATAATGTTTTAGATCGAGAAGCATCATATTTGCTAAATTTATAATGTGCCGGCGTCCTGGCGTAGAGGTAGCGTAGAGGTTCGAGTCCCGGGCATGGTTGTTCTTCCGTTGTTTAATCTGTGAATTGTGTGAATGTGCCCCCTGTAAAAAGGGGTTGTGCAAGCGAATGTGATGCGTGAGTAGCTAAGACATACTCTTGGCCCTAGTTTACGCTACTAAAACAAGTGACGCTCCCTTGGCTTAAAATCGCTGTCTTCGTAACAGTGGGCTTGTCCATGGCAAGTGCCATAAGAAATAATAACAAATTAGTAATGTCCGGTAAATTCACTCTTCAACATGATAATGCTCAAAGGTTCTCAGTTATATCAAGTGGTATGCAGGGAGCAACATGTATAATGAAACTCTCTACAGGAGAGACTACTGGATTCAATCTGATGCATAATTACTTCTTGGGTGTCTAGCTGACTAAGAAAACCAGAAATAGTGAGGAAATTTCGGGAGATCA
The DNA here is from genome assembly GCA_026543865.1 of Argiope aurantia. Lineage (NCBI taxonomy): Eukaryota > Metazoa > Arthropoda > Arachnida > Araneae > Araneidae > Argiope > Argiope aurantia. Next base: position 1,602,550 of record JAPMOR010052242.1, on the reverse strand, counting down.
GGAAAGAGTACAAGAAAATTTATTCAAAACATGGATTTATTTGATTTTGGTAAATCTTACCGGACTTAGCAATTCTATGTCCCCTCCTTCCTTTTCACAAGTTTAATGAAACACGAAACTATGAAAATTAATCATTTATCTGTAATTAGAAATTGAAACTATCCATGTTCCAGGCGGTGGCATGTTTGCTAAATTTTTGAAGGATCTATGTTTAAGCTACTTAGGATCATTAGTGTCCAATTTGAGAAATTCCATCAATTCTAATGTCATGAATCCAATTCGTAATGGGTTCTATTTCATTGCTGACAATGGGTGCTGATAGTTTTGTATCAAATAATTAGTTAATTATTTGTTTTACTTTATATTCTATATTTTTTACAAATTTTTATATATCAAATATATAAAAATGAATATTTGTTTGTTCGTATTTTATGCACCGGTAGCAACAAGTAACCAGTTAGTTATTTTTATTGCAATTTCTTGTGTAATTTATTGTTTTAATATGCTAATACGATAGTATTTTAGTTTGTTAATTTTTTTATCGAATTGCGATAAAGTCTGCATTTAATATTCTTGCTTGTAGTCAAAATAATTTAGGAACTGTTGAATTAGATTTATTATGAACATTCGGAACTCATTGGTGAAAAATAATAACCTTCATAACCTTCAATGTTTCCTTTTCAGAATGTCAGGCTATCGGCAAAATGAGTGAAAATGATTTTTTTGTTTTGTTTTTTTGTTTTATTGAAGGAGCCAAAGTAGCTAATGATCAACTCCCATTACTGCTTTGATTTTCAGCTTTAGCGTCTTTCTTTTATTGTTTTATTGGAAAGAAAAAAAATATACATACTGTTTTATATAATTATTTATTTTCGAGCGTTAAGTTGATGATACCACGAGTCGTGTTACGAAAACGAAAGCATAATTGTAATGTTATTAATGTTCAAAACTATTTTAAATAGTTTCTAGAATTTTGGCCTAATATAATTCAGAACAAATTTATTGTAAATAATTGAATATTACACCATAATTCATTTCTTCCTACTCCTTTTGATGAATTATGAAATATTCGACATTATTGCTGATATTTTATTGCTGATTTTGCTGATTTTGAATTGCTGATTGGGATTTGCTGATTTTATTGCTGCTTGGGATTTTGAATTGCTGATTTTGAATATTGCACCATAATTCATTTCTTCCTACTCCTTTTGATGAATTATGAAATATTCGACATTATTGCTGATATTTCCTCTAAACATTTTTTTTAAAATTATTTCATGTATGCTTTTCTTTTACTGTGTATTAGGAAACATTAAGAATAGAGATCTTTTGATAAATTAAGGAGTCTTCAAAGTGTTGGAAGGACGTTATTACTAATATGTTTCCTCAGCATTTTTTTATTCTGTGTAGCTTTATAATTCCTCCTATATTAAACAAAATTCTTCTAAATTTAAAAATAATATCAAACACATTAAATTAATTAAAATCTTTATTTAGAAGCATCAAAAGCACACATTTCTCCTTCAATTTTTCAAAAACAAAGAAAAGAAATATATATATATATATATATATTTATATATATATATATATATATAAAGAAAAAAAAAAAAAACGACTACGTGATGTACACGGAGATCGGACTTTTTATTATTAAACGTTTTAATGTATACAAAACTGATTTACAAATATCATTCATGCATTTTTTTACAAATTTGCATCTAAAATATTTATTTTTTATGCAATAAAAGTGGGTGATAAGGACCATATTTCTGTTTTTTTTCTACATGCTAGAAATCCTTCTGTACAAGTATAAATTTTTTTAAATGTTTTATGTGTCGATTAGAATATTTGCAGAAAATGGCAAACTGTTTACAAAAATGAATCTTAGCTGAAATCTAAGGAATAAAACTAGCTTATTTTTGTTTATGTTTTGAAAAGTCAAGAAAAGTCAGAGAAAATTAGACGAAATTATTAGAAATTAAATAATAACCATGTTATGTACTTACTAAAAAAGATTTATCTAAGTTTTAATTCAAAATTAATCAAATTTTTAACATTCTTTCTCAATAACTTCAGAGCATATTATTACTGAAAAACCATTTGTACACTACTTAATCCCTAAAAAAAGTAATCTTTTCCTTTCTATAGATTTTATCTCAGCACAATCCTTTAATTTTAATAATTTTAAAAATGTTTTATATATGTTTTCATTAATAATTTTCATTGCGCCCATTGCGACGATATTAAATGAATTTTTTAAGTTATCACTCTTATATAATTAAGAGTCAATTTTAAGAATACTTCAAAAATAAACGTATCAAGCTGAAACATTATCATGCAGCAGTGTTTCGGACAATAAGTTCGAACCTTCTTTAAATTCTGAGACTTTAAATATTTGCAAATTTTATGCTTATTCATACAAAATTCTGCTATCGATTTTTTTAATATTTAAATCTGTTGAATTTACCGAAATTTTGTATAACTATGTATTCCCACCGACATTCTAATTTCGGGATTGTCGATTTATACATTGATACATTTTTATTAAATTTTGATTCAATTTAAGCTGAACTATCTTATAGAGAGTTTTAAGCAAAAAAATTGATTAGAAGATTCTATTCTAATTATGATAAAAAATATGGAATAAGCACGGATTAAAATAAATTTGAAAATAATAATAAGAATTTTTTTTTTAATATGAAGGAGAAGTTGAAAGTTAATTTTTATCACAAATCATTAAAATACGAGCTAATAAAAATTAATATTATTAGAAAATTAAGTCTCAGAAAACATTATAAGTATGAAAATTTATAAATCATATCAATGAAATATAAACCAATTCGATATTGGAAATAACTGTTTTTTTTTTAATTAAAGAAATACTTAAATAATACTAAAGAGAAACAGCAATGCAATTTTTAGTAATTTTATTCGTTTTTCCTTTTAAACATCAGTACAATTTATTAATACACATAATCATAAATTTATCGTTACAGTTAAATGCATGTTGCCATTCAAAACTTATAAAGAATTGTGCAAGTTTGACGACAAATGACAGTTACGTTTGATGGACAAGCACCCCATTGTAATGCCGCCTTTAAAACAAATGACAATTTCAGCCCACCATTACACTTATTTTAATTATTAAAAATATATTTCGAGCAACGGCTGCAGAGCTTAGTTATTAAAACCTTAAACATTTCCATAGCAATTAAGTTAAATTTCAGAGTAAATTTTATTTGGATCAGAAGAGATAAGTTATTATTTGATTGCGAGAGATAATTAAGATTTTGGTGATGATTTAGAAAGAAATATAACAATATTGTAATGACAGAAAGTATTTACCCCACAACATAGCTCATTATATGCTTAGCTTAGTCATGCTATGAAAAGAGCATGCAATGGGGTTCTCCCCTTCTCTTTGGTCGATTTGATCCAACATTTGTTTAATTTTTAGAATTATTGTGATAAATCCGTACACCAAATATCATCCATTTTGTTGACTGAATTTTGAGTTATCATATTTTTATTAAATGGATATACATAGAGTCCATCTTTCGGCGGAAATCGCCCACAAAACTGATAGAGATAATTACAATTTTGGTGTAATGAACACATGATAAAATGATTCCCTTCCAGTTTGTTCTGTTTTTTAGTTACGTATAAATAGATGAACTGACGAAGTCCACTCAAGTATTTTATATAGTAGTACAATATGTAGCGTTTTATTCGTTGTGAAATAATGAAGAAAAGCGAGTTTAAATGTTTTCTTTTCTGAAACTGAAATTTCATAAACACTCAGCTTTAGTGACAAGATAACATACCAGATTTCATTTTTCTGTCTCGTTGAATTTTTGATTTATAACACTCATAAACATGCGAATCTGCTGACCAACATATGACCTTTGGTAGATATTGTCCAAATTTTAGTGTAGATATGCCATTCCAGTGTTGAAACAATTTGCCTGATTTCATCTATGATCTTCATCGCATTTTTAAATTATCGCGATCATATGCAAACGAATATATGAATAGATAGACTTTACTTTGGTTAGAATTCGATTTCTTTCCACATTTAACATGTTCACAGACATTTATACACAGACAGGCAGACATAATTAAAAAAAAAATTCGAATTTAAGGAAATCTAAAATTTCGGAAAATAATTCAAATCTTTTGAGGCTAAAATTTTTGGCCATTATAATGTTTTCTCAATTTATGTTTGCATATGAATGAATCTATATGGATAATTTTATTTATAAATATTTCACTCTATAAGAATAGTACTATTTTTTAAGATTCAATATCATCCGTGTTGAGATAGTAAATATTTCTGTTTAATTGATGGCCTTAAATGAGGCTTATTTCTGGGCTATGGCTCATATTGCAAGAATCTTTAAAAAAAATTTCTCTTAGGTCTGTCTCATGTTTCAGAGCAAAATGATTTAAAAATTTTTTCAAGTTCTAAATATCTCATTTCATATTTTCTGTTAAATATTTTTGTGTTTATTGTATTACATTTACTGTAATTCTGTATTATATCTTTTTATATAACTTTTGGAGCGAACTTGATTTTTCGAATAGAGTGAGTTATTTCTGGGCTATGGCTCATATTGCAAGAATCTTTAAAAAAAATTTCTCTTAGGTCTGTCTCAAGTTTCAGAGCAAAATGATTTAAAAAATTTTTCAATTTCTAAATATCTCATTTCATATTTTCTGTTAAATATTTTTGTATTTATTGTATTACATTTACTGTAATTCTGTATTATATCTTTTTATATAACTTTTGGAGCGAACTTGATTTTTCGAATAGAGTGAGAGGTTAAGGTCAAGGACATTTCAAACTTTGTAACGAACTTCAAAAGATAAAATGTGACGTGCTGCGGTTTTTTAAATCTTTTTTAGAGGACATAAAAGCATACGATTGCTTTCATAATTTGCCTTCGGCTTTTCTCGGTGTTACTGCCTTCCGTGCAGTCATGTGATAGTTGTAAAAAACATTTAAGCTGGGGGAAAAAAAACTCTCTTAAAAAAGATGGAAGAAGCAACGGACCGACCACATGAAAGGAAGATTCACCTTTAGGTTCATGTGAACAACTGTAGAATAAGGATTAGAGAATAAAGCAATTGGAGATTACCAGTGTTCTAAGTATTGCTTTTGTCCTACCTTACACGCTTCTACTTAAAAAAGATATGTAAATCAGTAGAAAGCTCTTTGATTGGTCAAAAAGTAAAAGAAGGCTCATTTGACTGGAACTATTAATAAAAAGTATAACACTGAAATAAATATTCTATTTAATTTAATTTTTAAAGATAATACATTTGGATATTTTTACAGAACTTTTGTCAGTAGTCATGGCTGTATACTACTAAAGCAAAATTATTTCGAATCTCAAGTTATAAGTGGTAAACTCGTGAGGAAGTAAATAATAATTTACTTATTAATTTGAAAAATGAATAATTTGAAACTATTATATGAACTTGAAATTATATTATATGAAAGGAATAATTTGACTGTATAATTTGAATTAATTATTGTAACTTGCACTTTCTTCCTCATATTTTGTTTAATCCGTGTTAGATGTAAACTAAGAACGCGATATCACATTAGAATCAGACTTTTTTACGTCATATGTGAGGATACTGTTTCAGCTTAGCTTTATGAATATTACAGTAGAATTCCATTTATACAAATTAAACGGGAATCGGACTGATTAGGATATGCGTAAATTCGAAAAAATTAAGTAACGCTCAAAAATTAGTTTGTGGTGGAATGAAAATCATTCTGATCCATGCAATAGAAGCAAGAGGACGTATGTTTTCGGGAACATTTTTTTAATGATCACTTTTCACACAAAACAAACACAAACACGAAAGACAAGACATTAAAGCGTGAACACCTCAGAACATGATCTCATCTCTTTATAATAACAATCGCAATGCACTATGGGATGCGTACTTAATCAGGCATCGCCATCTATTATCTAAAAGAGAAGATAGAGTAATGCAACTGCTAAAAGTTAAAAAAACTTCAGACACGTAAAAAATTTAATTTTAATTAATGTAATAAAATTCAACAAATATTAGCTGCAGAAAATTGAAAATGCTGTAAGATTTGCACAAGAAATAATAAATTAAATTACCCATGAAATTTCATTACGTGAATATATGTGTAATAAAATTATTTATGAAGTATATAATATCTATGCATTCTGTTTAAATTTCAAAAAATCATCTATGAATGGCGAAGAACAATTTATGGCTACTGATTCCATTCCTACTATTAATATCTAAATTGTGATATTGTACGCATTTTTCGCCTCTTCCAGTCCTCCAAAAGAAAATTCAATTTTTGTCATTAGAGATTCACGTGATTGGATTTCGGATAATTGAAATTCTATTATAATTAAATCTGATATAAACTAATGATGTATTTCTAAATCCATCTATATATATATATCTCAGATGTACTAAATTTCTTCCTATTTTAAAAACCAATAAACTATTAGACCATTCACTGGTAAGGTATGCGAAAAATTGTAATTATTATTTTACAGATTTTTAAAACGATTTTTCTGTCATTAGGGGATTATTTTATAATAATCCAGTTTTCCCGTTACATTCATTCGGAATTGCAACAACGGACAGTTTTTTTCACAGCTCCGTAATCAGTGCATAAATATTGACTGAATTACGTGATTGAAGCAACTTATTGATAACGTTTGATTAAACGGCATCAGGACTGAATCCTCTATCTTTTGTGTCCCTTGAGCCTTCAAAGATAATAACATTTATTCAAAGAGATTAAGAAGAAAGGAATAAAATATGAGATAAATATTTCCTTCCATTTTTCTTTAAAACTATAATTTTCAAATATTTTTTGTCACTGAATTTTTTTTTTCTTCGAATATATCTAATTTGAAAAAAATGTTCCTTTGAAGCGTTCTATAATATGTAATTTTCAATTACTTTATGTAATTACTTTGTATTGTATATGTTACTTTATGTAATTACTTTGTATATAATATGTGATTACTTTCTCGTATAAGAAGTATAGAAAAAGTTTAGTAATCATAAAAAGATTTAAACTAGAGGTTTTGACGAATCTCCATCTTTTAGACTTCTCTGAATTCAAAAAACACATTTTTGAACGATGTCCATCTATCTGTCTGTGATAAAAATAACTCAAAAATGTTCTGAGCTAGACGGATGAAATTTGGTATAAGGTCTTTTATCAACTTCGTAGATTTCTATCAAATTTTGAGCAAGTTTCGTTCTCATGAAATCTGTCTGTCCGACTATCCGAATATATTAACACTTTAAAACGAAGAGAACTAGACTGATAAAATTCTGTATACAAATTTAACATCTATAGTGTAAATTTTCAGCCAAATACATGCAGGGTCGACCGTTTGTCGGTCTGTCATTTCAGAAACATGTAAACGCAATGAATTAAATATGTCGATTTTGTAGCTTTTAAGTATAGTTTTAAACCAAATTTTTGTTTAAATCGTTTGGGAAGAATACGTCTGAAATCTGAATTTGATTTTTGGATACTTTTGATGGCATGCCAGGGATTAATCGCCAGAACATTCGCCAAGAATCACATGATAGATTCAGTAAAAGTGTATGCGAGAAAGTTTTGGTGAGACCTTTCCCGCTGGTTTTTAAAGCTGTTAATTTAAATTTTCCTCGATGATTTTTAATGCTAATGCTTTTCAAGAAATAAAATTATTCAATCAAGTTCAGGTATTTCATATTTAAGATGTATTTTAATCAATATTAAACACCCGTCAAACGCATTACTCGAAATTCATAATTTCCATGTTACTTTGATACTAAATCTTAGAGTCTCAATTAATTTTATACTTTTCTAATTTATGTTCTATTATTTTCTAATTATGTATTGTACCTTTCTACTTTTAATTATTATTTAGTTCAAATTCCTCAAAACAGCACATGCATAGATGTAGTATTCTCAACTTTTTTAGTGTGTCAATATTGTAAATAATTTATTAAATTTTACAAGATGTCCAGTAGTTAATTTCGAAACTGTTAGAGATAGGCATACATATCCACCTGGAAAAAATATTTAAAATAAGATAAAAAAATTACTTTTATTCTGTTTTATTTTATGAAAGTATTAAGGAAAGAAATTACAATATATAAATTTTGATACATCCCCTCGATTCTAGTAGTCACATTTCATAAAATAATCATGACACATTTACATTTCAGACAAAAGATTCTATTCTTCTACTACAAGAACTGACTGAGTTATGAAGCTTTGAATATCACTCTTTTAGAATATTTTAGATGATTTCCCCGCCCTCTTTTCGTGACCATTGATTAACCTAAAAGCACGAAATTCAAAACTTTTTAACTTGATCAGCATTAATCAAAGCCGGACCGATTAAAAGAATGAAACTTTTTTTTTTTTTTTTTTTTTTTTACAATTAAAATGAGAATATACTGAAAACATGATACTAGACTACTAAAATTGCAGAAATGTATCAAAATTTATGGGTTGTAAATTTTTAAATATTATATATTTGGAAGTTCTTGTAATTTCTAACGGCTTAGAAATTAGTCCCTTTGTCCATGATTAATGTGAGTGGTCATCCTATTTATTACTTCCAACTGAATAGCCCAGAATATGCTTTTAATATATTTCATTTAGGATTATTTGCTTGGACTCTGTGTATGTAACACATTAAAAAATTGTTTATTGTTATTAAATCATTGATATATTTTTAAAGAACATCAATAATAGAAATTCTGTATTATTCTGTATTTTATTACTATAAGTTGTATACCACGATACAACTCTATTTATATATATATCAACGAATCTGAAGTTGTGAAGATATATGTATGATATCATTCACTTCTACAAACTGTCAGCTTGAGTCGTCTTTGATTAAATTTTTTTATACGCTCACTTCTCATCTTCGTACTTGGTATGCTTTTAACCTTCCGTCTTTAAGGTTTAATGTAAGAGAATGAAAAGGTAAAAATCATTTCATTGCCAATGGAAATGTTGTTCAATCGACTATCTAATAGTTATAATGGCAAGTTCTGAGTTCAGTTTCATAGCTTAGTACCAAAATTCGATTCGCATAATCTGAGTGTCAAGCAAGTATGTTTAATTTTATTTGCTTAGTGTTTAATGTTTACAAATTCTTATATGCAAAAATCGATAGACTGATCGGATAATTTCAGGCTTCGGATAATTTCATTCAAAATTCAACATGCAGTTTCATATTTGATGAACAAAATGCTAAATTTCATTCATTTAGCTTTGCGCTTTTGAGTTATTTCGTTCGAATGACTGGGATGGACATATAAGAAGACATTTCATAGAGAGATTTTGTATGTAATTTTACAGATGTCTACAAACTTAAAGTTAGGCATTCATGGATAACAAATTTCATTCTATTAGCTTAATTTTTTTTTTGTGTGTTCATACACAGACAAACATAATGCTAAAAAGATTTTTTTTTTGATCAAGAAAGCTTAAAGAGATTCACAATACCTTTACTTTGTATTTTTTGATATCAGAATATAAAATTAATGACGTACATCATTTCTGTACGTAACAATTTTTAATAGATCTATTTTTATGGAATCTTACTGACATTATAATTTAAAGATTAAATAAAATGAACAGTAATTTTCTTAAATTCTTTGTGATAAACAGTTATAAAAAAAGGTTTCTTTATTATTTATAGATGGTTATTTTTTATATTTTGTTCAATAAGTTCAGCATGCTTAAAACGAGTAGTATGTTTTAGATTTAAGAAAACTGTAGGTTGTCCTATGTAGAAGCTTATTGGCCTTAAAATCAAACTTAATGAAAAATATTTAAGGTTTTGAAAATATATATATATATTGCTCACTATTCTTTGAATCACCAAATTTTCCGATAAATTTTATTCTTGTAGTAATCAAATAGGTTTCACTTTAAATTTTTTAAAATAAAATTATTAATTTATTTTTATTTAATTTATTTATTTTGGATTTTGTCAAAAATTTCCTTTTATTTCTCAGATGAATCCTACTCTCGTTTTTGAGCGGTATAGATCTGATCTGAAGATCTGATCTGAAGATTGATAGGAGAAGATAGATTTTATCCCTGTATTTGAAAATCAATGATGAATTAATAATTAATAGAAAGTTAAGTTATAAATTTAATCGAAAGGTTTTCTTCGCATTATGTTTGCTTTCTCTTCTTTTTTTTTCACGTAAGTAGTGCAAAATTTCATAGAAGACATTTTTATGAAGTTTTGATCACCCAGATGTTGTTTCCACAATCCAGGTCTACGTGCTAGCGGTTATTCCTATGTCAAATAAAAATTTACTTTGTAAACAGTCCCTTTCGGAAGTTTTTGAACAAGAGAACACCTGTCCAATGCTTTCGCGCATGCGCGGCATTCAACCAACCGAGTGAAGTATGGCGGCTCGGTTAGAAATCATTTGAAAGTTTTGTGAAGTTGTTTACGTTGTAAAGTGTACTCACGATCCCGGTGTTTTCATTTTCGATGGATATCAACACTACTGAGGATACGTTTCTGACTGAAAAATTAATTTACCGATCGTGATTTTATACAGTGTTATGCCACATTTCGTTGGCGAACATCATAGTTTGTACAGGTAAGTCGTTAACCTTTTGTAAGTTAAGTTTTTACTGTTGACACATGTGTATTCATTCATTGATAACCGGAAGGTCCGAACTTTTAATCACTTTCGTTTATCATCCGTGCTTATCACCCCTAGATTAGTGCAATAGTATTCTTTCAACAGTTTTATTTATTATTAAATGTATATTTCGTTTCGGTTACTATATATTAGTTACATTGTATACTGTGATCTTTCTTGTAATTTTATATTAGTTGATACATTTTTTTATTTTATAAATCAAGGGGAAATTTGTTGCGAATAAATAAAATTTTCATTTTAAAGTCTTTAAATATAATATATATATTTTAAAAACGTTCTGTAAGTTGTGAGTAGTTTCGTTTTTCAACATTTTGACCACTATTGATATAGAGATCTCACCGAGTTGCTTTTCACTGAGCATATAGAAAAGTAAATTAAAAAGACAAGTTTTAAACAATTTGAAATCACGTCTTGTTTAAATTCATAAACAATATGTATAATATCGATTTTTAATAATTATTTTGAAACATGTCTTCTTAATTTTTTATATAATTAATTCAATATACAGCTGATATTATTTTATAGTCAGTATTAGCTTTAGTGATAAAGTGAGATAACTAATATAGAGGAATGTTATTCTTTAACTAGTACAATGTTCCAAAATTATTACTTTTTTTGCTAAATAATAAGTAAGCTAAAAAGTGTTTAATTTTTTTTAAGCTGTGAATTTTTAAGTGAAAAATCAGAAACAGTGCTTAACTGCAAATTTTAGTAATTGAATCATGTAAATAAATGCTAATTTCACTGTTTCATATATACCATAGAATATTAAAGATATGAAAACAGTGAATTTGATTTTTTTAAAAGTCATTGCAAGTCTGAAGTGAATTAAATTGCAAGTGAATTAAATTGTCTCTACTATATAAATTGAAAGAGACCAATGACTAGGATCTAGCACTGCCTTCCACTCTAGAAACTAAATTAAAGGTTTTATTCTAAGTGGAGGTACTATTCTGAGGATGATGGAGGCTTTATTCTGTGTTGATTTGTTGGGATATTAGAGATGATTTATATTATATGAAGATGAGATTGTAAGAAGCAATTGTAACGTTCTTCAACCTAACAACACTTAGATTAACTAATTTTATCTTAGTGTATATTGTTATGTATTTGAGTCAATGTTAAAATCATATATTAGACAAGATCTCAAAATAGAGATTTCTACCAATGAAATAAGGATAATGTTATTTCTTTTAAGCATCTGGAAATTAAGATCTGTAGTCTGTTTTGATTACCTATATTCTGATGGTTTCTCATTATAAAGTTTTTTCAGAGTTTTTATTCTATGGGTTTATCATTAGAAATCACTCTCGCAATCATATATGGAGTGACCTAATGAAGATTTAAACTTTTTGTTAAATGATTATTATCCAGACAGTTTAATATTGCAAAGGAAGTGAAATCCTAGTTTATAGATTATCCAGCAGCTCATAAACCAACTGCATTTTTTGCTATAAAAAAGAATTAAAAAAATATATATTTTAAAAATAACTTGTGTAAAAATTGGGCTAACAAAAATAATTTAATGCACCATTACTGATGCATGTATCATAGTTAGAGAATCCCTCGGCTATACAGATAATTCTGCTTGTATGACATTTGCACTGCACATGAGAAAAAGTTTAAAATGATATTAATATGTGATTATCGATCGAGGTTCCTTCAACTATACGATTCCAAACTGGATTGTAAAGAAAATTGACAAGCCTTTGGAAGTTTAGAAATAACTTTTTTTATAAATATTTAATAACTATAGTTAAATAATGAAAAGAATAGAATATGAAATATGTTGTACTAGAAAGAAAGACTAAATAAAGACAGCAAATTCCTACTGTCAATAAAATAAGAAACAATATTCTGATATTCAGAGAAGTTCTTAATATATTAATGGTTTTCTGTTGTTATTTACTAGTATTGAATATGAGTTTTGTATTAAATACTATTGTTGTATTTTAAATACGTATTAGTTACATTTGTTTACTTTCATTTCTTCTGTCATATGATATAAAAGAAAGAAATTTCATATGTAGAAATATTACACACTTTTGATAATTACAAAAATGCAAAAGAGCAAATTTAGTTTGACTATTAAATTGCATTTAAGCACTGAATCTGATTATTGGAAGATAAGTTCATTTTGTCTGTCTCATACTTTTGAAGGGAGGTGTTTGTTTATTCTATTAGCTCTTATCCCTCATCTCTCTTTTCAATCTTCAAACTTACTATATCTGCTTGTGTACCTCTCTCAGTGCCTGATTAACACTTTCACTTCCTTATATAGTTCTGTAAAACTTTATTGGCTTGGTGATAAATTCTTGGCTTGCAGGTTTAACTAGATGCAACTGCCCAAAATCCACAGTACATATTGACCTGGTATACTTTAAACTCATTGGTGTCAAAAGAGCTTTCACAGTATAGCACAAAAGTTTGGTGAAGGAGATGATGGTTCATGTGCTACCCTCATCATCTGGCCATGTATCAAAAATATGTTATAAATATAATTAGACCAAAGTTAACATTGATGTGTTGATGGTGGGATCCATGTATCTCCTTGAAATAGTTTGTATTCATCGATTTAATTGTCAAATATTCTTTATGCTTGAGTTCTTTACCGAATAACGTGTGCTATGCTAACCCCTCACTTTTGGATATCTTTATATCATAGTATTAGATCTCTCAGATAAACTTTAATTTATTGATGCTTTTCAGGGCTATTCTGTTGAATTTTTTCTTGTTAATACACTTGTTCATGCCCAATTATGGCAGTTGTAATGAATGGAAATACTAATTAGTTGTTCAGAAAATACAATGTGAGGTACCATCAATGGTGCTTATTCGATAAACTTTATGTTCGGATCTTATGGTTATGCATGTTTGAGAAACCTATTATCAGTTTATTTGACTAAGAAAGTAAGTTTGGAAACTGAAGCAAATGACTATAATTATTTTTAATATATTATAATGCAACCAAAGGAATGCAGTTAAGAATATAACAAATTAAGCTAAGAAAACTTGTTGAGAGAAATAGAAATACAGTTTTACATATATATATATATATATATATATATATATATATATATATATATATAGTATTTCCCATACAAATCTAATTTACATATATATTTATTTTTTCACACCATGTGAGAGTTTGAACTGCCTTTATGATTTCATCACTCCAGTGAATTAAAAAAGCAAATTTGAAAAGAAAAAAAATTGCACCAACTATCTGCTATCCCAAAGAGTTAGTGAGCAAATACTATACATCAAAATATAATCGGCTCAGTTTTTAAGAATAAACAACCCTGAATTTCTTATTGATCATAGCCAAAAAGCTTCAAATACTATAAATATTATATCTTCAAATGCTATATCTTTTGAGGTCACCACTGGTATAAGCAGCTGTAATTGCCTTTAAAAAGCTTTTTCTATTCATTTCACACTTTTTGAATCTTGTTCCAAAAAGAAGGAAAAAAAAAAAAAAAGTCACAAATTAGAGTCAAAAATGCATGTACCATGATTAAAATCAATATATCCTGAATGAAGTATTTATAATGAAAGAATAAAACATGTATTATAATCAGTAGTGAATAAAAATAAATTAGAAAAAAAAATATTGAAATACAAAGCATTAAAAGTGATACCATCTTACATTCATTTTTTTCTTTTGTTTAAAAAAGGATATCATCATAAATTATAGAAGGTATCATTAGTTGTACATGTATCTTAGTTTAAGGAAACTTGCACTAATGTAATAGGTTATAATATTCTTTAATAAAAGTTGGTTAAGAGAAATATTTCAGAATCATTTGAAAAGAATGATGCTGCAACTAGTTAATTATTTCAAGAGTTTTTACCTTTTTAAAAATCATCCAAATTACTGTTAATTTGCACTGAATCAAATCATACATTTTTAGGAGATTATGGTGTAAGGCAGTATTTAATTTCTATTACAAAATAAATAAATTTTTATTTTATATTACAACATAAATGAATTTTTTGTTCCATTATCTGTAATGGAAACACTTCTCAAATTTTATTTAAAGAATTTTCTGATTATTAATTATCAAAATGTGAGATGCATTTTCTAAAAATAATGCTACATAATTTTCCTGAGTTTGTTTTATTTAAAAAAAAAATATGCCTAAATTATAATTGTTTTAGCCTTTGAGATTAGAGGATGACATGTAAACCCAGATATAACATATCTATAGACATTACATATTAAACAATATGCCCTATAGTGAACATCATTATCTGCAAAATTGATGTAATATAACTTTGAAGATTGAGTTATTGATTCAAATCTAACTATGGGCTAAAATTTTGAGGACTATTCCCAGCAGCTCTGTTATAACTTCAAAACAAAATTATAATCTACGAAATCAATCTATTATTCTACAGAAGTTGAAAATAAGATAATTTTTATAAGTGAAGGATACTCACTTTGAGTTTTGCTTGAACATGGCATCTGTTTTTGTTCATTTATAATACAGGATTTTAGATAAAAATTCTGTTATTGATTTGATGTAGAAATTTTGAGAATGAGTTACTTTAGTTTTTACCAAGAATTCTAATGTTAGATGCCAAGAATAGTTATTTAACATCCAAAAGTCAGTAGTAAATGAAAATTTCAATTATCATTCCATATTGCATAATGTTAAGGTAGGGTTTACACTACTCATTATGAGCTTTATCATCGAAAAGCCGAGCCGGAACTCAGTGCAAAGCAATGGTATGTTTACTATTGAAAAAGCATTCTTATATTGAAGAATTTTAAGGAAGAAGAATCAACGGTCCCCTAGGCCCAGGAATAACCTCTGCCCTCCTGCAGACTTAATTATGAGAAGCCTTATTTAATTTACCTTCAAAATGAGCTTAAAATGAGCGTTACCTTAAAAAATAAATTTAAAAAAAATCACAACCTGTTATCTTTAATAGGCATGCATATAATATATTGCCCTAGAACCCAAAACTGAATCACAAATTTCCCATCCTCTTACTCGATATAGTCGTTAATTGGGAAAAGCAAGATGCTTTCTCAAAGGGTTCTTAAAAAGGCTAGATTGAACGAAAAACTTTATTTTTAAACGCCATCCTAGTATGTGGTTTGTAAAAGCAAGAACAATACCTCACCCTCCCTCAAACAATATTTATTTAACTTTAAAATACATTTTACTACATATTAATTTCTTTGTTTAAATTTTTCATTAGATCTATTAGTAAAATATGTTCGCATTTCATTCTTAATTTTTTTTAGAAGTTTTGATAATAGGCATGCATGTATTTATTTACATTGTTTAAAAAAAGAGTAGATTTTTCTAACATATATTTTGTATAATCTTTAATCAATTCAAATTTTCAGTAATTATTTTCATTCCTTGTAATAATTTAGAAATTCATAAAGGGGGGGGGGTCGATTTTTTTTTTTTGAGAGAGATAATATATTTTTTTCTCCTGAAACTAGGTAAATACCATGGTATAATTTTATAGATTATCATTCTGTCTGAAAACAGAGGAAAAATCGAGTGAATCTTTCTAAAAGATCAACTGATCTAGATATGCCAAATTTGTTAGGTAGTTACTTTTAAAGTTGTAACTGCTCACTAAGCATTGTCCAAAATTTTATTTTGATTTTTAATTAATAATGAATAAAAACTGTAACGTAAATTTCAGCCCCCCCCTCTTTTTTACATCTTTTTAAAATGAACTTTTCAATGATATCAATTATATTTACATAAAATTTTTCTCATATTTTAATTACTTTTAAAAATATATTTAAATGTATTTTGCAACAATAATTTCCCTTGTTTTAATAACTGCGTTTAAGCAATTATGTTAGATACATTTTTTTTTTTTTTTTTTTACCTATGGTGGTTATCGACGTTAAAACTGAAAGTAAATTTTTGAAAATAATATATAGATTGATGAATTAATCCTAAATGATCCTAATTCATTTTAAACCTCTGCAATGTTTCAGAGTAGACGTTCGAATGTCATTTAATTTTTAAAAAATAAATCAGCCTTAGTATATCACATTTTTTTTTTTTTTTTGTCTTTTGAAAGATTAGTTTCAGGTGTTTATTTTGTTAAATTTTAAATCTAACTTTCCCTCCTCACCCAGCATATCGATTGCCAACCATTTCTTGTGTAATGTGATATCAAAATGCAATTTAATTTGGATAATAAAAATGAATACGCAGTTCAATTGAATTCTTTTTTTCCCCGTCCTGCATTGGGCAAAATTACATTTACGAATGAGCTAATGAAACTTTAAAGGGACATAAAACATTTTCTTCCGTGCAATTTATTTCAAACATAAGCAAGTAGGTCTTGTCTGGAAAGAGAAAATGAAATCTTTCGTTTGTGAAAGCGGTTGCTAATGGATACCTCTGAGCTAGAAAATAAAAACTAACGGTAGTGGCAGTTGGCGACGACAATGCAAATCATTGTTTACGAACTGAACTATCATATCATTGTGTGTCTCAAGAAACATTCAGTTATTTTCTATTGTTTTCAAATCAAATGAAAAAGACATCAATTAAAGGAGCCCAAGAATTAAACGTGTTAATGTGATATTAAAATTATTTTAATGGCGTATGAATCGTTTGGCATTGAGATTTAAGCTTTTTTTTTTTAATGCGAATTATTAAAAATTTTACTTGTTACTCATTTAAAAATCCTTTTGGAAAATTTTATTAATTTCCTCATTTTAATTATTTATCTTTAAAATTTTCCTTTCTACATTAAAAATACCCTACTTAATTTTTCTTGTACTAATAAATTATTGTTGCGTTTGCGTTATTTTTATTACCGATTTATATAGTACCTTTCATTTTTAGATTATTTTTATTATGATTTCGACAATGAATATATATATATATATATATATATATATATATATATATATATATATTAATTCGCAAAAAAATATTTATGTACTTATAAAGATGAATGTTTGTATTTTTTATACAAATTGACACAACCGAATATTCATCCGATCTTGATGAAATTTGACTTTCGTGCTTTTCAAGACAAGTGGAACTGTTGCTATTGGCGATAGGCGAGGATCGAACTCGCAACCTTCTCCCCCTCCAGTGCGTCGGAGGTGAGACGAACGATATTTTGTCCTGTTTTTGTTGTTATTAGTGGTGATATATTGGTTGTTGCGCCTTAGCCATTTTTTTTTATTGGCTGATTATTTATCAGCTTTATTTATTTATTGGCTGATTATTTATCAGCTTCTTTTTTTTTGTAATTATTTATTTCAGTTATAGAGCGCCACAACATTTGTATGAAGTTTGCGTTATTTCGTCATCGGGTCACCAATGTTGCTATTGGTTATAAGCGAGGATCGAACTCGCAACCTTATGGTTCGTAGCCGCGTAACATGACCACAAGACAAAAGAAATTTCTCATGTCTCGTAGCTGTTATCTGGCTTATAAAGCGTCACCATAGAACTTTACAATTTTTCCAAAGGTTAAAAAAATATATGAAATTTAATTAAAAAGTAAGTTTTTCATTTTTTTTTCTTATCGCTATCGTCTGAAAAATATCTCAAATAATGTAGTTTATACTATTTTACAGTTTATAAATAATGCGAATTCTATTTCCATGTAATTTTTGTTCTCTAAGTTTAATACTAATGTAAATTTAAGTTTATATATAATCTGTAATATTTTTTTCATGGCTATGGGGAAATCAAATTAATTTCATTGTTCCACCAAAACCATTCAATCGCTTGCTTTTATCAATGCTAAAATTAAGATAAAGAATTGCTTTATTCGGGCTTTAACACCGAAGTAATAATTTTATTTTTATTTTCTATGCACACATTTTAATTTACGCACACATTTGTAGCAACTTCTATTAAATTCATATTTTCAGTTTTTTCCCCTATTGAATTACGAAGTGAATTTGGAAATAAATACATTCCATATTAATAATTTAACTGTGAAAAACTATTGCCAAAAGCAACTAATAATTGACGTTTTTACTGGACGGTATGTCAGTGCAGAAGTAAATAAATTCAATATATAACAAAGATATCTAATATTTCATTGAATGTGATTGGCAACACATTTATTAAAATAAATTATTAACACTATAAAGAAAATTAATTGTGTTTAGGAAAAGGACTTCTTTCCGTTTGTGAATTTATTATTATAGCTCTACAATAAGATTTCGATCTACATTTTACCCATATAGTTTTTTTAAAAAGAAATTCTGTTATAGAATATCTTGTTTACATATTCTGAAGACAGATGGGCACATGAAATATAAATCCAATTCTCCCCTTATTCTTCCCTCAAACGCATGGATATTTAAAGATTTTTTTTGAAGATCACAGTTCGTGTTTGAGATGATAAAACAATACGTAAGATCACTTAAGATATCAGTAGAAAACATTGAAGAAGCTTTACTATCTCAAATCGGGGATGCAATTTACTCTGGAATCGGGAAAGCAATGTTAGCGTATGCTTTTGATACATTCCTTATTTCATAAAGCCACAATTAAATATATATATTTTTTTAGATTTTGTAAATTATTTCTTGTTGATAATGCGTTAATACTTCATTTAGCTAATTTATCCGTACTTTCGGGCATAGCGCTAACTTTTCATTGCTATTTCTTTGGTTTTAAGGATTTGCAAATAAAAAAAAATTAGATGTACTCAGAGCAGAAGCTATATCGTTGTTAGAGTAATCAGTAAATAACTAAATATTGTTTAAGGGAACTGGGTACATTTGCACCTACAATATTTTTGAATTTTGAATTTTTTTTTATAAGTTATAACAAATAAGATTATTAGTCAGTGAAATGCCCCCCCCCTACAAAAAAAAATAGGTGGCATTTAATTGATTACCGAAATGTATAATCTGTATAGTTTTGAAAAGTTGAAAGTTTATAGATTATCTTTTAACAATGAATTTTACAGAAGTTCCTATGATAAAATTTAGTGTTTTTGCTTTTTTCTCGAAACCTCTATATTTCAAATTTCGGTGCGCATAGAACATATTCTGTTCATTGCAATCATGTGAAATTTTGTGAGGCATTATTTACAAATATTATGCATCCATTGAACTATTATTTTTTTTTTCTGCACAATAGTGTTAATCTTTAGAAGTGATTTATCATGCAATATATATATATATATATATATTTTGGATTTTCAAATTACACGACATTCACTATTTTTAAAAATATTTATTATCAGTAAATTTAAATTAAAATAAATTTACTGTAATTATTAAACCTAAATTCATATATTTTGCTAATTTTGGAGTGATTTTACTTATAATTATTTTTTCTAAGCGTACTGATTTGTGGTTATAAAATTGAAATTGATTTACCTTTGAAAATAAATATTTTAAGAATTAAATGTTTTTTTCTTTGCTGTTTTATAATTAAAATAAATCATTTATTCCAAATTTCTATCAGATATAAAATTTACTTGCGAAAAAAAATACTCTTTATTTACTACTGAAATTTCTAGAATTTTTATTGTCGAGAAAATCCCAATTCTCTTATGATGAAGAATCAGGATATCTGAAGGATCGGAAAGGGATATAATATCGTAAAAGCAATTGAAGGAACTGGAGGGTGGAGACTTTTGAAAATAATAATAGTTGTAATTCGTTCCTTTAATGCTATGATTTTCCGTTTCCACTTATCACTTTATTTTCTTTGTTTTAAACCAAGATAAGGACCGCATCAGTTTGAAGATACATTTCTTATCTTAACTAGTTAACCATAGACGCATTAATGTTAACTGAATTTATAAACGGAAAATTATGGCCTACTACATCAGTGAGAAGATGCGAAAGACCATCGCCTTGTACAGCGCATATATAAGTGAATGATTCATCATTTCTTTCACGTAATATAGTGGTCTATAGCTTGCGGTCCCTCCAATGGTCTGTCGTTTTCAGAGGGACATATAGAAAACATAAATGGCACTGATGGGTACTGCATGTTGATGTCAATGATTTTGGTGCGACGTATACCATAAATTATTGTTTTATATATTACATATTGTATAATTTTTCTATGTAACTTTCTATATCTTATTATTTTTTGAATAAATATAAATTACGCTATTAAAATGCAATTTTATAACTGAACCCCCTAATCCGGCAGTTCTCATATCTGCCGAATTACTAAGGGATTATTTGTATATTGTTTTAGTTTAAAGAATGGGATAAATTGGTCCTATGATACACGTTAAATGCGCCAACCAATTTAATTTTGAAATGTATTATAATATATAAAATAAGGAATAGGGCGTAACTTGATGATCAATTTGATAGTGAATGACATATACGGATATTACGTTTATCGTGTGTCTTTATTGATCTAATCATTAAAAATAATCATTACTATGGAATGGAGTCGAAAAAACTTTCGAATTCAAATATTTTTCAAGCTGTTCTTATTAGTTTTGCTGTGACCGGAAAAAACTGTTATTGCTTGCCCGAAAGAAAGATGTAGACTATTTTGGCAATGCACAGCACTCAGAACCTCAAACTGCTTGTTTGTTGATTGTTACTATAGTTGGAATATTTCCAAAATAATTTTGGATTGGCGGAAAGTTTCCGTGCATTCAGCAAACCGACTTTTTTGAATGCCCTGTCATCCTGGATGCGTTTTTATGAAGTTCAAGTAATTGCACCGTGACGAACAAGAAGATAATTGGAGTTGAAGCATGTGGCAGTTATTTTCGGCATCGGTATGTCGGTTTTTATTGTGTTTTGTTTCACGTGTAAAGATTCCAAGTAAAAATTCAAATTACTGGTGCGATTAATTGACCTTCTGTACGTGACAATAAGGGGTTGTGTCGTAGCTGAGTATTTTGCTTTTTTATTCTTTTTGTTCATGATTTGAAAGGCATATCAATACTCTCTTTTGGCACAATCGCATTTATTATATTTGCTGGAATTCGGTGGATTTTCATTTTTTACTTTCTCGTAAGTGTGCAGGATGTATGGTAATCGTCGAAATATTCAAACTCACAATTTTGACTTAGCTTCAAGTTACAGATCACCTTGAGTTCGGGGAAAAAATGCATTTTTGGCATTATTTCTCTTTGTATTTAAATATAACACCTCAAAAACGTTTTGAACTAGACGAATGAAATTTGGTATGTGGCCATAAGAGCAAATTTGTAGATTTCTATACCAGCTTGTTTGTCCATATTACCGATTTTTCAGGTTGTTAAACAAATAACATGGAATGCATTTGTTTTTAAAATTGCCTTTGTTATTTGATGCAGTTAATAAAAGATGAATTGAAACAATGTACTACAAATTATTGTAGTTAAAAATTAAAAAAAGTATGAAATAAAAGTGGAAGTGGAAATCATATTTCGGAATTAATATCCAAAAAAAAAAGCAATTTAAAAAAAATCTGAGCATTGGCGAAAGCAGACGATTGAATGTTATGATGGATAAATTGCATCTCATCATCACGTTAAAAACATAATTACAGATGCCCTCGACCGCCAAGTTTGATGTTTTATTCAAACAACGTAACTACGACGAATGAACCGAAAACTGAATTTTCTACTTAATTTAAAGGATCGCCGAGAAAGCTTTGTTTTGTAAATAACGCGGGCCAGTATAATTTAATTTTAACTTATCAATTTATCTAAGTTCTAGAAAACAGTACACTCCCAAGTATCCGGTCTAATGTGGCGGAAGAATTGACCGGATAACAAAAAGGCCGAATAGGTCTGGGTTCTATGAATTCATTTTTTTGCCCACCAATAGCAGAAGACAAAGTTTTTATACCAAAACTCACTGTTATGTATTTTCTCACTTCTTATTGAGTACTAACGCCTCCGTGTATCTCAATGAGAATGCTATCAAAGAAACAGTTGCCGATGACTTGTCGAGTTAAAATAAAAGGCTGTTTACTGGTAGTTTATAAATGTTTATTCACTGCACTGCATGTTTCAAGAATTTATTAGAGAAAAAGTAATAATTTTAGAATGTAATTCTCAACTTAAATGCAGGAAACATAAACAAAACATTAACGTAAATCGTAGGCTAATTCTTAAGTTAACTGGTTCAAGCTGATTTTTTTTTCACGCTTAAATTCACAGATATGAAAAAATAACCCTAAGATAAAAGTCAAAATTTACATTTTTGAGAAAGTCCTTAATAGACGCCTTGCCTTCCTCATTTAATTACGATAAAGGAAAACTAGGCCGGATACTTGTTTTAGTGCTATTTCAAATCTTTAAAGGCGATTTTCTCTAATTCTAAACTTTGGCAGAATGTTCTTACGCATCGTAAATTAAAATCTAATGCGCATTTTTTATTCAAGTTTGGTATAATTATTTCTTAAGTATATTCTGCAGCTCCTGAATTAATGAGTAAACAATCTGTTCATTTAAAAATATTCTATAGTTGTTTTAAGCTTCACAAAGCAAAAAAAAAAAAAAAAAAAAAGATAATTTTATGTTGTTTGTCTGTCGAGGCATTTTTGTTTTAACCTCTTTTTAGAAGAAAAAAAAAAGGGGGGGGGGCTTCTAAATTTTCCTTCTTTTTCAAAAGACTTTTGACATTTAACTTGTATATTTTGGTTTCATTAATGTTTTTTAAATCAATTTTACGATAAAAATTCTAAACTATTACAATTTTGCAACGTTTTCCAAAAAAAAAAAAAAAAAAAAAAAATCTGGAACTGAGTCACATATCTTAAGTGTTACACTGAGATCAGTGCTGGATCAAGTCTGCGACTATTTCTCATGCATAAAAGGATGAAGGATTTTAGGCAGTCAATTAAAATAGTTCCAAATTATAACGATTTAAATCTTGAATAATTGATCTAAACGCGTTTTATATCCTGGAACAAACCGTCCTTAATCAAATAGCATAATTATAAGGCACAGAACCATGATAATTGTATTAAAATTACTAAATAATCTTAATTTTCGATTTCATTTCAGCAGAATGTTCCTCGTTTGGGCAAATTACAAATTAAGTTTCAGTAATTGAAAATTTGATGTATAAAAGATGCTAGAGATCTAATCTCGACGCGGTATTCCGTAACATGACACGCCGTCCCATTGTTAAAAATTTCTGCTTACTCTCAGTTTGACTTGCAACTGATTATAACGTCAGTGGGATTTATTTTAAATAGAATTTACTTGGTTTGATTGGTTACGAGAAGAATGTGGTAACACGTGATGTAGTTATTGAACTTTGTGGGGTCGTTAAGTGGTCCAGTAAAAATTCCGAATTAGTGTAACAGTTATTTAAAGTTACGTTACATACAGACAATTTACATACATAATTTTAAGATATATACTTATAAGAAAATGGATGAAAGCATGCAGCTCATGCCATCACTAGATCTGAACTGAAAATGCCCACAAGACTTCGGTGGGCATTGTATCTGACTTCATTAGTCAGTTATGGTTACTATTACGAGAGCGGTTACAACTTACTATATTACAAAATGCAAATAAGGTTTTGTCAGATTTATTGCTTAATGTATATTGCATATTATATCACGTCCTTAATATAATTAACCAAATCTTATTGGATTTAAAACGGCGAACACCGCGATATAAGAGCAAAATGACAGAAATTTTCTCTTTAATGGTTTTTTATTACGAAATTATGATAGGGATTTTGTTGACACGTGTCGACTTAGGAAAGACAATTTTAGGTATATTTGAAAAACTTTCATAGGCGCTAGGGATTCTTATTCCTTTGCTCGTGGTGTGGAAAAATAAAGAAAAAGGAATTTTTAAAGCGCGTGTTGGCAATAATTAAATTAAAAGTGGATTTGGATCAGGAAATAAGAGAAAATTTTAGAATAAATTAATATAGGCTAATTTAAAATAAAAATTAGGAAATTAATTAAAATTTAAATTTGATTAAAATTGCTATTTCATATATATATTGGGTGGCGCCGCAATCGTGGATAATCGAATTCCTTGGATAATCCATAGAATGTCCGGAAAATCACGAAAAGTCAACAGAAAAAGCTTTTTGAAATATTATTTATTCATAATAAATGTTTACACATGCCGTTGTGATTTATAAACAGATGTTTTTACTTACTAGTTTGTTGTTTTACTTTTTTACGGAAAAAAATATTCTGTGCTTTTAAATATCTCATTATTTTTTCATTTTTGATTTAAACCTTTTTGAAATGAATTACCACGTATGATCACGAATTTGCTGAATTTTTGGTATCAAATAACGGTTATTGATTTCTGCCCTAAGGCTTCACGTCTGTAAGTTTCTTTTTTCCATTTAATGTTCTAGAGCATGCATTGAAATCCGAATTAGTCTTGTGTGTTGTTTCTTTTTAATATCTGGTAATTTATTTGTTATTACATAAAAGAGTTTTAAAGGAATTAAAAGAAACTAATCATCGGAAGAGAGCCTTTCATGTTTTTCAAAAAGAAATCGGAACATTCTTTTAGAATCTATTTTATATTCATTCCAATAATTGATTTCAAAGATTTATTCGCATGCTTCAAATGTTTGCGGAGATTGAGAACATCTTTTGGAAATCATTTTCAACTGCGAAAACATTCAATTTCTTCTTTTTTATGCGTAATTTTATTATCTACTTTGCGCTTTTTCAGACACTTAGTCCACTTCAATTTTCCATGCTTCTGTGCTTCTGCTGAAAGTCTTTTTGTTCTTAAGTCTTTTAAAAACTATTTTTTTTTGTTTGACTTCATTTCGTTTGGTAGTAATGGTGAATGACCCTTTATCTGGAACAAAAGATTGTTTATTTCGCTGAATAATTAGGCTTTAAAATGCGGATTATGATCTTGCATTTTTCAGATCATAATCCGCATTTTTTCTTCTTCTTTTAGAATAATATCTTCATTTTACACCATGCATTTAATTCACGAGTTTTCATCACCATTCTAATTCACAGAATTGGATGCGTTTATGCGCGTTTTTTTTTTTTTTAAACTTTCTGCTACTTTAATAATTAGAAAAGAAGACTCGTTCTCGGCTTTTCAGTAAATTATATTATTATAAACCCTTATTTTTTTTATCTGTTTGTTTTCTAATTGGCTAATGTGTCTAGTTCCCGTCTGATTTAATAATAATAATAAAAAAAATCTTGAATTTCTTGAATCTTTATTTCAAGGAACGTTAATAAAATAAATATTAGTAATAAACAATTGAAATATTTGCTTTCAAGTTATTTTCTGTATTGCTTAAAAATACCTTTTTTTAATTATAAGGCTATCAGTAGTTGCATTGCATTTTCTTAAAATAATCACTTAATTGTAGTATTAAATTAACGGTTTTGTGTTTTTTTAAAAACTTTTTTTGTATACAAGTATACAGAGATAAATTTTTGTAATCGTCGAAAAATTCGACCTGGAGGTTTTAATGACTTTACATTTATTAAATCTTCGTGCAGTCCCTTAAATCAAGTTTTTGGAATTATGTTGGTATATCTCTATCCATGGAAATAATTGAGCCGCATTGAGCTAGACATGGAATTTAGTATGCGGTCTTAACTCTCAATTTAATTGATGTCCTACTGATCTGATCGGTAACACAATTGTAGATTTTTCATTCTAAATTACATGCTATCATTACTGCTATTTGCTGCATGCTGAAATTCTATTCTTTAATGTCTTAATCTATTATGGCTGCGGATACACCTTTATTTCTGTATTTATTGGTTTTATCTTTTTTTTTCCAACTTCATTACTTTTATTTGGAATACATGCACTGAGTCAAAGCTCCAGAATTTTTTAAAAATTAATCTAAAATAAAGAATGAATTTAAAAAAAATATATTAATTCTTTTTTTTTTTTGAAATTTTTTTTTCAAAAAAATTAAAGTGCTTCAAATAGCAACATAATGATTTAAACAATATCCTAATGACATAAATTACATTATTACATTTCTACAATAAAAATAATGGTGCCTTTTTACCGATGCAAAAAGAATATTTTTTGATAGTATTTTTAGTGTTAGAACTGTTCTACAACAGCCATCTTGGTATATTTCCAAATTTCCTGTTTAAATCTAATTTTATTACCGCTATTGCAATATCGATATTTTCTAAAAATGTATTTAAAAAAAGATTTCAAAGCAGTCATTGTTGCCCTTTAAGATAGTCATACGAAGTTTATAAAGGGAAATAAAAATTGTACCCAAATGGCTATACGATGCATTGTAGGGTTAAATTAGCATTAGATAATTTGTCTTCTATTAGTTCATCAACTAAGAAACATTTCTATCTTACTTCACATACTTCTGGAAAATAGTCTCTGCTATTTGATGATTCCAGCCTTTTTCGACACTGAAAACAACTATTTGATGATTCCAGCCTTTTTCGACACTGAAAACAACAAACAACTAAAGTTTTATTCCGTATATATAAAGTGCTTTACCTTTACGAATGAATCGGGACTATGGCATATAAACGAGAAATGTATAAACAGTACTTTACTGAATTTTTTTAGCAACAATTTGTGATAAATATGTAAACTGTTGTTTTTAAACGGTTCTGTTTATTTTTAATTTCTCATATGCGTAATATAGAGAAAGTATTGAAAGTATCGAGTCAAAAAATTCGAACTCGAGAGATTTTAAAGAATTTTTCATGTTTTAGATCTCCATGAGATTGAAAAACATATTTTTGGAAAAAATGTCTGCCTGTCTCTGACAAAGATAATTCAAAAACGTTTTGAGCTAGAAGGCTAAAATAGTATACGGTCTTTACAGCATATTTGTAGATTTCTATTAATTTTTGAGTAAAATCTGTTCAGAGGAAGTCTATCTGTTCTGTTAACGTAATAACTACGAAACGAAGTGAGCTAGATAGACAAAATACGGTGCACAAATTTAACATCTGTAGTGTAGACACTTGCCAAATTTTGAGTCAGATCCATCAAGGAGTTGACCGTCTATATGTCTGTACTTTCAGAAACATATAAACGCGATGACTCAACAACGCAATGACTTAAAATATATTAAATTTGTTATGGAATTTGGCGACTACAAATGTAGCTTTGAATCAAATTTTTGTTTCAATCGATCGAGAAAATGCGTCTAAAACACAGATTCGATTTTCGGTTACTATTAACTTCAAGCCAGGAATTAATCGCCAAAATATTCGTCGAGGATCATATGATAGATGTAGTTAAAATACTAAATTCACGCCAAAAAATATTTTGTTGTATGTCAAGCAAGGCTAGGTTAGCATCTTTTTTAGAGAGCATGTGGGAAAGTTTCGGTAAGACTACTCCCTACTATCTGCTTACTTGAACGATCCTAATAAATCTCTTAAAATAACGTAATTCGTAAGTCTATGTGATTTAACATCGAATTGCACATTGTCCTACGCGATTACTTTATTTTTTAAAAATTTCTTATATAATTTGTGTAGTTGATTCTAGTATTAAAAAGATATTTGCATTAAATAATTTTGTATTTTACTTATATGAACGCATCACACAACATGTTACGTTGATTGAAACATGGATAGAATTGTATAAGGAATGCTTAGTTGATTGTCTTTCCTCTAGTCGATACTCGTTAACGCACAATCGCGCGCGACGCGAGTTTATAACGAGGAATGTAAGAAAGCAAATAGAATTATTATTCCTTAACTTTCAGATGTGAAAATAATGCAAAGAAAGTAATGAAAATACTCCAAATTAAAATTTAATTTTCTTGGCAACAATAAATGGCATTTTTGCAAATTTTGGGTATAAAAAAAATCTTATAACAAATTTCCCACTTTCAGGAAGAAATTTCGCTTCTGAACTGATACATTAAAAGGTATATAATTTCGAATTTTAATATACTTTACTTGTCATTTGTGTGAGATTATATTTAGGGAAATTATGAACGAAATACAACCGATTTTTTTCATATAATATAATTAGAATTGCTGTAGTGCTTTAGGATCGACGGCCTGCCCTGTAGAATGCCTGTACACTTATAAATTCACTTTTTTGTTATTAACTTCTCCTTTTGGTGACGTACTGATTCGCTAGGAATATTGATTGTGTTTCATTTCTATAAAATCACTTTTGCACAATTTGATGTTCATGATCTCCTGAATAAGGCATTTTTAAGTATTCTGTTGTATAGATATTAATAGACAAATATTGTCTACAAGAAATTATATTTTTAAAGTGTTACATTCTTTCTGTTTATTGTGTATACTAGCCGTTTCTTATCTATTGCATCCGTATTAAAGGCAGTATTTATTTCGAAATTATAAGAAATCCTACCATTTACTTCATGAATGGTTTCTTTTATTTGATACTAGCCGCCTTTGGCAACCAGCCGGTTCGCCAATCTTAATGCTAGTTAAAATTTTTAATAATTAAATTTTTTATGTAATTCCTATTTTAATAGCTTCTTCATCAAAATATTTTAAAACTTCAAATTTTGATAGTCATATAATTTACTCATATTATAAAGGTCTTCGGTCATAACGTAATATGTATCTCTCTAAGTTTTTTGTTAGCTTCCGTAGAATTTATGCTTCAAATTAAAGTGGAAATGATTAATCTGCAATTAATATAATACAAAGCATACAACTAACCTAAAAATAATTAAATCAAGTCCGCATCCGTTTAAAATAGTTGTCAACAATCAGAACACAATGCGCATGCATGAATTTTTAACGCCAGTTGGTTACGCAAATGCGTGAATTTTTCTACGCCAACAGAATCGTTTGAAATAATAGGTCGAAAAATCTTAAGCCTAACCTTTTTAGCGTGGGAAAAAAATGAAGCCTTACTCATTTGGCGGTGGGAAAGTGAAGATTTTTTTGGCGGAAAAGTTAGTTTTTCATTAATAATTAAAATTCTAACTAAAAATTCAAAAAAAAAAACAAAAAAAAACGGACCCCAGGTGCACATTCCCGACTTCCAAGGTACACTTGTACCAAATTTGGTAGCTGTAGGTCAAACGGTCTGGCCTGTAGAGCGCCAACACACACACACACACACACACACACACACACACACACTGAGCTTTATATAAGAATAGATAGATATGAACGTACCTAAAGGAGTCAAGTCCATGAGTTTATGATACCATTAAAGATGGAGAAGACCAAATAATCTGTCTTCTAATTGCACATTGCCTTTGCGCTATTGTAGCTTTACTTTCCTATTCCTCATTGCAAACTAATTAATTTTTTTTTCACGCTCAAAAATGGAAGAAAATGAATAATAAATCAAATCAAGAAATGGGATAAAACATTTGATGAAACAATGAAGGCAGTTTGAAATTTTTTAATAGCAATTATTAATTTTTATTTTTAATTTAATAATAGCTGTTTAAATTTTTAATAAGTAGTTCTGATTTTAGATTTTACTTAATAATATGTGAGTGCTTTACAGATATTAATCTTTCTAACATTCAGTGATTATTGTATGGAAAAAAAGAAACGGACGTAAAATCCATTAGCTTAACATCAGATAAAAATAAGGCCTACCAATCAAAGTTGTGTGAATGTCACCAGAAGCTCTGTGATTGGCTGAACGTTGATCAGATAAATATAATTTCAGGGCATATAGCGAAATACTAAATCTTACGCGATTACTATCTAATATTTATTTTCCTCATTTTTTTTTATTGAATCTGCCTGTCTATTTTGGACCGCATCGTCATAGAAGAATGGACTGTTAGTAAATTACACAACGGTCAGACACCAATGGTTGGGATTCGGTTTCCCGTATGAAGAGTTTCTCCCATGTATGACGGTCCAATGTCTGAAAAATTCATGATCCCTTCACGGTTCGTTGAAAGGCTGGGTTGTTGTTCAGCCGTGAAATGCTGTAATTTCTGGAAGTGGACGTCGGTCTTTTTCTGGGTGGCGCATTGCAGCGCCTGCGAAGAACCGAACAGTTTGTGGAACAAAATCCGTAACATTCCATTTCAATGTCTTTGTAGCGTGCTTTCTAGAAAAGGTGGATATTTTGGGCTGTAATATAATCGCTCTGATGTGCATTTAAGAAATTAGGAGGTTTCTTTTCTTGTGTTTGGAACTGTATTGATCTGGTTTTTCGTTTCTCAAGGCGTGGTTCTTGAGCCAAACTGGAGTATGTTGCCTGAATAGACGGATGCTAGTATTTTTTAACCATTACTTTTATTTCCATTTTATACTAAATTTTTCATTTAATTTGGATTAAAGGCAGTGTGGATTTTGTTTTTTGTTTTTTTAGGCGTTCTAAATTTCAATGCATAAAATTTATTTTTAGATTTCGAGACTGGATATTAAATAATATATATATATATATATATATTTTAATTTGAGAAACTTTAAAGCACAAAAATTTGTTACTCAATACTATAATATTACATTCTAATTTTTTTCTTTCAAATTTAAATAGATATCTTTTAAATGTGTATAGGAACTTTCAAAGATATTTCATTTCTGTGTTGCAGTGTAATTCAGTTTTATAAACAGATTTGCCAATTTTTTTCTTTTTTTTTAATGACTGGCTTCCTGCGTTCGTAAAGAATTGAAAATTTAATT
This sequence comes from Argiope aurantia, assembly GCA_026543865.1. NCBI lineage: Eukaryota > Metazoa > Arthropoda > Arachnida > Araneae > Araneidae > Argiope > Argiope aurantia. The sequence goes on along the minus strand of JAPMOR010052242.1, from coordinate 1,571,327 downwards.
TTTCTTCTACGGTCGAATTTGTTCTTATTTATTCTTTTTAGTTCTTGTTCTTACGCATAATATTCCAAAAATGTCTGTTACTTGAATATATTTTTTGTGACCAATCGAGGTAAAATTATATTTTAGGAAAATTCTAAATTTCGCTTTTATTTCTAAATAAGCATTATTTTCGCGTATTATCTCTAAATGGGCGTTATCGTTAGCTGTCGTGGCAAAACCACTGAGGAGGCCACGGCGGACGATGATCGTCAATCCAACAATGCTTCACCAGATCCAGAGAACGCGATTTCTGCAATTCAGACCACGAACGAATTCATTCGTCCTTTGGAAAATCCTTATCCGCCATTGCCTCCAGTAGACGAAGTGGAATATGGCCCTGGAGCTGCGGCAGCGGCCGCTAACATACCCAGACCTAAAACTTATGCCGTAGTTGTCAGCAGACTTGCTGGCCATAGATGGTTGAAATTAAAGCTGGAACCTCGAGACAAGGCCGACGAAAATCCCGTTGAAGAAACTGGCGCAGAAGATTGACACCATTTTGTTCCACTTTAATTTAAAATGCTTTATAGAAAGACACCATTGCCTTCACCATTCTATTGAAGGGACTCAATATAAAACGTCCTATCGTTTCCCAATTTATTTTTTAAAAAGATTGCTGGCAGTTTAGGTTTAAGAGTAGTCACTACTCACTATGGTTTTTATGTGCACTATGATGTTCGATTGTAGTTCTTGCTCCTCGTCAAGAGAATTCCAATTGAAGAAACATACGAACGATTGTGCTTCAAAGGTATATTTATTTCTTTATTGTATACTGTTTCTAATACCTTATTGTTCTTTAACCCTTTCTAGGGCCGTGGGAAGTATGCTTTCCGCCAAATTTATCAATCTTTGTATGAAATTATGTAGTTTGGCATAAGTTCTGACAAATTTTTATAGTAAGTCAGAAACTTAGATGCTTCAGTTCTTTATCTCACACAAAATGATGTGTCTTGATTTGTTGCTTAATTATTAATTAACCAAATTAATTAATCAAATTAAATTTATCTAATAAGCTAAATGAATCCTTTTTCTTATTCTAATTTCCAGCTTAAAAATATTTTAACATAATATGACTAGAAAAAAAATGGCCCTTTAAAGGGTTAAAGTGCTTTTCAAAATACTGTTTCGAATCTATCTATCTATTGAATTTTGACCCAAATGTTTTTATACATGTTTTACAGCAGAAGTTTATGAATCGAGCTTAATGGAACAAATGAAACAAAAAATATTCAACTTTCTGTAGTTATCTGAAACTTTGCATGCACTGTTAAACTATTGAACGATTTTTTTTTTGTTTTGTTTAGATATTGTGGAAAGAATTTTTGTGGATTTGTGTGAATTTTTTAAAATTATGTTTTGTGCATTTTCTTAATTTAAAATAAATGCAATTTGAAAAAAGACGCGGCTCTAAAATATAATTGGAAAGAATATATAACAAAGCGATTTGCCATTTTTTTCAGTAGCATTTTTTAATTCTTTCACTAAAATTAACATTTACATTTATGAGCCTATTTTAATATTATTTTTGTATATGATTTTGTGTGTGTGTGTAGTGTTTGTTTATCTGAACATTCAAGTAGTTTTATTTCATACGAAAATGTGGATAAAATGTCCATTTAGTCCATTGACCATTTAGTCATATTTTTGGCACTGTGCTATATTTCAGAATGTTTTACTGTTTAAAGTATTGTCTGCCTTGTATTGTTTTTAATGAAATAAATATTGTTTGCCTACAAATACTTATTTAATTAAAAGTGTTCATATTATAACATGATTAAGAATGAAAATTCTTTACCTTCATTGTTTAAAAGCAAAACCTCTGATTTTCTTCTATATAGAGCTGTTTTTTCTTAAAAAATATTTCCCATCCTTCATTTTATGTATAAAAAGATGGTATTTTGAAATCTATTTTTCGTTTAAAAGTTTATTTTAATATCTTCAGAGCTAATTTTTTTCACTTAATCGATTAAATTAACTAGCGTTCATTTAATGCCTTTTTCAACATAAAATTTTATATTAACTATAACTTTATATTATTTTTAACATAAGATTTTATATTAAATATCATGGCGCAGTGGAAACACGCTGTAGCCATAACTTGGAGATCTGTAGATCGTAGCCATGTTATACAATGTTCAAAACTTTATATTAAAAGAAAAAAAAATGTTGCATTTTATTTATCTCGGAGCAGAGTGGCGCAGTGGAAGTGTGCTGGGCCATTCACTGAGAATTTCGTTAATCCAAGACACGCTTTAATGTATTCAAACTTATAAAACTGAAAATATTGAAAGAACTTTTAAGAATCCATAATAATTATTATAAAGAATTAAAAATTTAAGACTGAAAAATAGTAAAAGATTGGGGAAAAAAAAAAGTAGATATGGATTTTTTTTTTTTTTTTACGCTTATAAACATGAATTTGTAAAAAAATATTTTTATTAAGCATTTTTCAAAATGTTCGTAATTTTCATCGTTGTACTTATATTAACTTTATTCTTTAAGATATCTCTAGTTCCACTTTAAAAGAGGTGAATATTCTATCCCAAACGATTATTTATAACTTTTTATTGTCCATTTAAATACACCAAATTCGTGTGCATGAATATTGTTATTAAAAAGTTTAGGTTTCCTTGAAAGTATGTTAAAGCTAGAAGTTTAGATAGGAAGCGGGTTCATAATTCTAATTTTTGATTTTCTTTATTTCTTTTCTTTTCTTTTTATTTATTTTTTACTTTTATTCGCACTGAGTTTTGACTTTTTAATTTGTCTTAATGCCATTCAGGGTAGTCATATTAGCTCTAAGAATGGATTAAGATAATTTATCTTTTTTGAGCATTAGTTTTAATTGAATTTTTTTAGTTTGCATTAATTAATATAACATTTTATTACGAATTTTTCTGAAGAAAAGGGAGCCGTGTTGTTTTTTCTCTCTCCTTTCTTGTCACTGAAAAAAGAGCGCGTCCGATAAAAGAAAGCCTCCAGAACGTCGATTGTCTGTTGAACAGTTGTGAAGAACAGCTACGAGTTGTTCTGTTTTCATGCATACATCTTTTTTTGGTATTTTTGCCTCTTTTAGTTGGTTAACTTTCCTAGTAAGGAAAAACTTGAAACCGCGCATTTACTTCTACAGTTATGAAACAATAGTGCATATGATTTCTAAAAACAATGATGTGGTATAATCGATAATTCGTATCCGAATTTTCCTGTTTGGAAATTCCTCTAAAAAACATGATCGGCCTGTGCTGCATTTTTTACTCCTCTAATCGAAAGTTTCACATTTTCGCTGCGAAAAACCATTGTTGCTAAAATTTAAACTGGTATAATCGAAGCGTATATTTAAAAAGTTGCTTCGTATGCACACATTTCGTAATAGTGAATGAATTTTTATGAATAGGTGTTTACCAGACACAATTTTCAAATATATTTTGTTTAAAAGTAAAGAATTAAGAGAAACTCGTTGTGCAATTGAAACATTTCTGTATACAGCTGAGAACATTCTACAATTGATTACAAAATTAGAATAAAAATAACTTTTTAAGAACTAAAGGCTTTTTCAAGTATGTTGTGTAATGGATTGGATGATTTCTTGTTTTCTTTTATTTTCTTTAACTCTCTTTTATTTTATACGTTCATATGTTTGTTGCTATTCGTTACAGTAATGAACATTGTATCTATTTCTTATTTCATTTATTTGTCTATTTTTGTAATCAGCTCTAAATACTTCCTATTTCTGAACAAATATTTTTTACTAGTTGTCTAATTTTGCTTTTGCTTCAATTTACGTTATTGGTTTTATAGGACTAATTCCTTGCAAAATGCATATGTTGAAGCATCTGCAGTTATTTTAGTATGATGAATATAAATGACGTATGTAACCATAATTTTCAAATTGCATGAGAAAAAAAAAAGCTTTTGAAATTTTAACTTCGATTTATTTCACACGGGAGGTATAATTATTGCAGTAGAGAGGCGATGATAAACAGACGTTTTTTCACATCGCGATATAAAAACGAAGTGATAGAAATTTTTTCCTTCTGTGATTTCACTATAAGATTCTGACAAGGATATTTTTGACATGTGTAGACTCAGGAAAGGGAATCTTAGGTATCTTTAAAAGAATATTGTAAGTAACTTTTGATTTTTATGCCTTCTCTTGAAGCATGAGAAAATCTTAAAGTCATCTGTTTTCTAAAGCGCATGTTTAAAATAATTAAATATAAAGTGGGAATTGGATCAGGAAATAATGAAGTTAATTTAGGCTAAATTAAGATAAAAATTAGAAAACTAATTAGGATTTAAATTAGATTAAGAGATATCATTTCATATATATATATAATATGCTAAACTCAGTGGCACGACGACCCATGTGAGCCAAGGCCTACAGGGCCCATATCTGCTTTCTTGACCGAAGGTCCGGGGTGCAAGGCATATGACCTGGTTAGGTTGTCAGCCTAACGCGGAACCCCCAGTGTTTAATTCCCAAACCTGCTTGGTCCTCAGTTTATCGACCCATTGAAGGAATGAAATATATGATATTTTAAAATCGAATTTGAATTTAATTAATTTCCTAATTTTTAGCTTAATATAACCCATATTAGCTTTATTCTAAAATGTTCACTTATTTTCTGATACAATTCCATCTTTTTTATTTAATTAATTTAACACGAGTTCTAAAATTGCTGTAGTCAAGTTCCCACACTCCGGGCGAAGGGATAAAAAATTGCTAACCTAAACAAATTCTTTTGAAAGATACCTAAATTTCCCGTGCCTAAATCGACACGTGTAAAGAAATCCCTGTTAAAATCTCACGGTATATACTCACGAGGATAAATATTAATGATCTTTTCCTCTTTTCGCTCTTGTGTCGTTCTGTGTTGATGTGCTCATCGCTTCTGCTTGTCCATAAATTGTGCCTCCCAAGATGTAATAAAAGCGAAATTTAAAATTCGAAACTGTCTTCGGTCACGATTTTGCTTTAAAAACTGTTTACATTTAAATTAGATTAAGAAATATCATTGCATATATATAATAAACTAATTATTTCTCCCGAATAATGAAGTATGCTGTGGCGATTTTTAATTGATTATATTGTGTACAAGTTTATTAGTTATTTATTTTAAGTTGTTTATTTATTTCATGTATATTTATTAGTTTATACAATATTTTTGTAGCTGCTTTTTTTAAAAAAAAAAAATTCTTGATTATATCCACTTTTTATGTTTAATATGTAAATGAATTAGAGGTATTCATTTCAAATTAAATGGACAAATAAACAGTAAAAAGTAGAAAATATGGTACAATAAATGTTTGCTACTTGTTTATCTATTTTTTATTTAACCACGAAAGAAAAACAACTTGATGTTGAATTTATATTAATAAAATCATTATTTATATTAAAAATTATTTAATGCTCCAGTCCGTTGATAAGGACGGAATATTATATTTTGGAAATCAGTTTAGTTTTCTCTCTAACTAAGAATTAAACTTCTATTTAAAATGCTCTGCAGCTATTATAGAGAAAGGATAACTGGAGGAAAAGTATTCTTTTGTAATGCAGATTATAGTTTCTTCTTTATTCCACCCGTTACTGTGATTCTAATATGTGAGAATGAGTAAGATTTGAATCGATGTGCATAACAGAGTCGACATGCTCATTTATCCTTAAGGACGTTTATCCTACTCATCCTAGAATTCTCAACGCTTATCCGATTTATATATTTGCGCAAACTTTGTGTGATGTTTATATTAAAAATCTTTATTAAAAAATTGAAATTTTTTAATAAAGCCAATGATAATAATTTCATAATTGTATTACAGCAATATAAACAATTGTCGTTAAACAACATTCCAAGGTTTTATCATTTCTTATAGAATTCTATTTTTTTATAGAAAGATTCCACTGCAACCTGAACATATTCATTTCAAATTACTGGTAACGGAAGGATTTTTTTTAATGTTCTGAAGTGCCCCATATAATGTGCGATATTCGGGTTGTGTGCTTGATGTGTAGTAGTTCTTTTAAAGAATATGTGAACTTGATTAGGCCTTGCTTCACGAATAGAAATAAAGGTTACGTCTGTGTGTTAAAAGTGTAGTCCTTCGCTTCGATAAACAGCAGAAATTTAATAATGTACTGATATGTGTGAACTTGCATTAAAATTAAATCTTTAATTTTCGTTCTTTTTTCCCTAACCATTGGTTTTGAGGCTTTCTTTAACTTCTTCGCAGCCTATTGTATCATTCATCAAGAGTTCGATTTCATGTTTATATCTTTGTCGAGGCGCCAAAGTAGCGAGGTGAAGCTGAGTAACTTTCATATTTATAAAGAGAGTTGTTTTGAGACGATCGTTGTAAAAGTGAAAAATAAAAATTATAACCTATTCAATAACTAATGGTATATATATTTGGAACTCGAATTTGATTTGATTTGGTAGCAGAGTACTGTAATTAGGTTATTTGTGTTCTATAAATATTGTAAGATTTAATTTGGAAATACTTCTAAACCGGTATTTAAAACATTAAAATAGTTAAAATAGACCATAAAACTAATTTTAGAGAAATTATCTTTAAAAATTGCGATTCTTAAATGTAAATAAAAATATTAATGTAATTATTGCTTAATTTTATATATTTATGAACTTGTAGGCACTTTCCTCTTAATTTTTAAAGACAAAAACATGGTATTTTTTTCTCCTTGAATTTTTCTTTTGGACAGGACATTTACAGTCTGAATATCATTGTCCTTAGTTAAATATCCCATTTACTGAGTATCATGGATCCTAACAAGACATGTGAAAGCTACGCTATCAAATACATCTTGAATAAGTGAACGGTGTCGTTGGTAATGATTTGTTTTATTACTCAGTTCTTTCCGATGCTTATCAGAAATCTCACTTCAAGAATATTAAGTATACTAGTATTATCGGTTGCATACTAGTTTTATAATTTATTTATTGCTGCTTTTGGACGAAAGAATCTGATAAATGTTTTAACGGCATTTTAGTTTAATATTTAATATTCAAAACAGGCCTTATTTGTAAATTAAAGAAATATAAATGTCACAGTTTATTACCTAGGAATTTAATGGGTTTTTTCCCCCTTTATAACTTCGAATACGTTGGAATTTTTAAAGGAAAAGAATATTAATGTGACTGAAACATTTCTAGCCATTATCGATAATCTACTATATATAAATGAATTAAAATATTCAGATATGCACAGTGTGAAAATTATGATATCCTCCATAATTTCATTAATTAAAATAAGTATCCAGTAGATAGTTCTTCAAAATTTTTATCGCTAACCATTTTTTAATTATTTGGTTTAAAGGCTTTTTGGCGGGAAAGTTGCTTTCAACAATGCTACAACAAAATATTGTTAGAAGATATTGTCACCGTTAAAATATTTGCTTTTTGAAGTAATTTATTACTTGCAATTTTCTGTTAGAATTTTTTTTATTTTTTATGCCGGTCTGTTGAAATTTTTATTAGATAAGTACACATATATAAGAGAAAATACAAATAAAAATATAACAACAAAAACAAACGAAACAAAACAAAACGAAAATCTATATCTATATCTATATCTATACTTATAATAAAGCTCAATGTGTGTGTGTGTGTGTGTTGGCGCTCTACAGGCCAGACCATTCAACCTACAGCTATCAAATTTGGCACGTGTATACCTTGGAGGCCGGGAATGTGCACCTGGG
>JAPMOR010052242.1:1481452-1563567 GCA_026543865.1 Argiope aurantia | reverse complement strand
AAATAGCTTTTTTCAAAGTGTTGCCATCACATTGATTAAAGCTCTAACTGAAAATAAATTAAATCTTTTTGGAAATGAAATCTACAAAAATATAATTTTCGGCAAGTGTCTGTAGGAAATGAAACAAATATGAAATATTATTTCTTCTAAAAAATAAATTCAAGAAAAATTATTTTATGATCTTTTACACTCTCTATACAGGGTGTTTATTCTGTCCCGGATCCATTTTGATATTTAATGACTCATAAAATAATGAAGATGTAAACAAACTTATGGCATTTATTGATGGAATAACTCATATATTTTCCTTTTCAGGTTTGAATATTTTTACTTTTGTAAATATCGTCTGCGCGTGTTTTTAATTTCAGATAATTTCATTTTCCAGTCTAAATATCTGTACTTTTCTAAATTTCGTCTGCTTATTAATTGCATTTTTCTCTCTTTTGTTTTTGGCAACTATTGAAATGTTATGTTTACTTTTGATGTGTTTGTTCTATGAAGTACTTTTGTATGTGATGTTTTATTCGATCGGATATTAAGGAGAATGCATACACCGCAAGAGAAAGCACAGATTTTATGGTGGTCATTGAGTTAATTTCCAATCAACTAAATCACTGACTTTTAAGAGCTAACTTCAAATCACTTAAACTGACTGATTTATGAAGATTTGAATATCACTATTCAATAAAAAAAGGATAATTTTAGATTTTTCATCGATCGTTTCAAAGAAAATATGCCAATAAGCGCGCAGGTTTCTCAAGATTAATTGGCCTAAGATTATGAAAATGGTGAGTTTTTCCAAATTTTTAACATTTAAAACTTCATAAATAAGTCTTAGTTGATCGTGGAAAATAGAAACATTCATTCATTTATTTAAAATTTGGTGTGTCCAGAATATTTATCAGAATATGATACCTTACTGCATTAAATTTAGACTTCATAATTTTTGAAATATATTTATAAGCAGGAACAAAATATTATTATTGATTTCATTTCAATCCTTTTGAAAGCAAAACTAAAAACTGAATTTTATACTGAATCTCAAAAATTTTTGTTGAATTATTGTTTGAGATATTACATGAACTATGAAAAATATTTTGTAGTTAACATAAGACTTAAATACCGAGCGATTCTGTTTGCAATACTCATATTCAATAATAATAATAATTAATAAATAACAATAAAGATGATAAATAAAATAAAATGCTTGGTTTTATTAAAAAATATCTTAATATTAATTGCAATTTCGTCATTTACATTTTTAATTAAAGTTGAAGTTTTACCGGAAATGGCAACAAATTAGCAAAATATATATAGTAAATTGAACGAAACGATCTAAACAATATAAGTTTCTATGACTATCAAAATTTGAATTAAAAATGTTTTGTTTGAGAATCCTTTAAGAGACCAGTTACTTAAAATATTTAATTGAAAATTGTAGCGAGCGGTAATACTGGCGAACCGGCTGGTCGCCAAAGGCGGCTAGTTGAAAATAAACATGAATAAAGAAAAGTGCCTAAAATGAAAAAAAAAAGTAAATAATTATTAATTACACAAAAAACAAAAACGCAGAAAACTGCAGTTCAAGAAATGCTGTGAAAATAAGTCGTAAACATAGAGCTGAGATACTTATAGAGGGAGTGCAACCCTACTTTGGTGTAGGACAAGATAAAATCACGTGACTTGTGGACAGAATTTGCGTTCACTGTAACCGCATTCTCCGTTCCCCATTATATTTCAATGGCAGATTTTTTCCCGTTTTTAACTGTTGAATTTTAAAACTTATTTAAGCCATGGTTAACTATTGCTGTGCAATTGGATGCAAAGAAAAAGCTTCTAAGGATAGTTTTGTATCATTTCACAGGTATGTACAATAAACATATTTTGTTTATATCCATTTTAAGTCAATTTAAAATTTCGTAACCACCATCACTCAGTGATTTTGGTGTTAAAACTGAATAATATTTCATACTTTGGTTTAGTTATTGTATTAAATTTATTTGATTTGTTATTAAGCTTCATTTAAACTGATGTAACTGCATTATATTTTGTTACTTGCTTTATTTTAATCTCGAATGTGTTGCAAGTTCTTGGCTGCAAGCTTGGTGTGATTTTTTCTCGCCAATACAAGTGTTTACATAAAAACACTATTGGTAATTGGTATTGGTAATGGTAAAAAAACACTATTGACCGATTAATAATTGTGTATTTATTTTAGTGCAAATAAAGTTCCTTATTATTTCCAATATGTTTTTTTTACCATAAATATTCGAATTGTATTATACCGTAAAAGATATTAAATCATCATTGTGAATGAAATCGTGAAACTAAAACGTTTTATTGAAAATGTTATATAGTAAAATTTCATAAATGTGCTAGCAGTAATTGCATGATTTTATAAATTTTAATTAAGATCTAATAATAAGAAACTAGTGGATATTCTAAAGATAAACTATTAAAGAAAGAAATGCTATCTTTACAGATAAAAATTTTGTCTGAATGTTAACTTTATTAATAACTTGCGATATGGACATATCCTAAAATCACCGTTTTCGTAAAAATTTCGAATTTCCTTATTATTTTGCATTAAATCAACACATTTAAGTTTCCAAAAATGATTTAATTATGTTTCTGCGGTAGTTAGAAGCAAAGTTACCGCCAACACTATAAACCAGAAGCGAAATATTTAAAACTGATATTAACAAGGAGAAGGCACGAGGTTTAAAATTGAGTTCGGAATGAGATTTTGTATAATGATAGTATACATTTAGAATGTTTATTCATGAAAATATTAAGACTCAATAGTCAACCTTAAAACTTTCAAATTAGCTTATATACTAATAATGGATTACCCCAACGAGCGCTCGAGTAGTGTAGTGGTTAGGGCACTGGCATTCAGGAAACCTGGGTTCGATTCTGAGCTAGCGTGGTTTATTTTTTTTTCTCTTTCTAAATTATTTCAAAATAATTTAAAAGTTTTAATTAATATCGTTTTCATTTTTTATGCAAAAATAAATATTATTATATTATTCAGAATATTCAAGGGGAAAAAAAAAATACCTGGGTTACTTTTATAATCTGCTTTTATTATAAAAAGTTTTTTTTTTATCTGCATGAGATAATGATAAAAGTATTTGAACATGTTATGTAAAATTAAAAGATGTTTTGGGGTAAAGAAAAGAAATAAAATGTTTACTTAAAGAAGAAAAATACTCACTTTTAATTAATACACAAAAAAAGTAAACAATTTAAATCAGTAAACTCGGCTACTGATGTAAAAAAGAAAACATTATTTTCGAAACCAGTTTGCTTAATTTTCAAAGAATGAATATATATATATATATATATATATATATATATATATATATATATAATATAATATAAATTATTTAGGAAATGAAAACCGACCGGACCCAATGCCGGGAAACAAAACGTTGCGTGGCAGTTTTTGAGTATGCCAAGATTTGCGATATGGCGCCAAAAATGGCCAAATTTTTACACGTGACTTGGCTCATGTTGCGTACATTTGTTTAGACAAGAAACAAGCGACTAGCTTCCTCCATTTATATCAGCTCTATGGTCGTAAATCAATAAAATTGTAAAGAAGGAAATAAAATATAAAAACTCTATTTTACAATCACAATCTGATATATCTTAATTTTAATCGCTTTTTCCATCTTCTCACATTGGTCTATTATAGCAATGGGGAATGAAGACAGTACTTTTTCATTTAATTTTTCGATATTGCTTGCATAAAATGCTTGATTTCAAAGACTTTGTTATTGGTTTACAATATATATATTCGTATATATGTATATTATAAATTAATAGTAAAGGTGGAAAGGTCTATGATTTATTTCCGCAGGTTGTTTGGATGCAGGTTTTTTGCGCATTCGTTTAACCTGTTTCTGTGTTTACGGCACCCTTCTTTACTACGGGTTACTTTCGTTCTTTACTTTTTTTTTGTTCCTATATTTTTACTTGGACTTTGTATATACAAATTGAGTCTGACCGAATCTGCGAAGCTAAGTGATAGAAGAGCCCAGGTGGATCATAAAACACTATCACCGTCTCATAAAGTGATTATATTATTAATCGACACACACACGCACGCACGCACATAGTATAAATGTCAAACATCTTTTAGCAGGTTGCGTGGCCGAATAGAAGAAACTTTAAAACTTCGATTTATTTCACCACGGGAGACCTAATTTACATGCAAGGAATAAACGGTAAGAAGTAATCAGTCTACATCGCGACACTAGAGCAGAAGAGCAAAAGACACCAAAATTTTTCCCTTCGGTGATTTTATAATGGGATTTTGATAGGGATTTCTTTGACACATGTATTCTTACGAAAAGGAATTTTAGGTATTTTTTAAAGAGTATGCTATTCTTTAAGAATTTTTATCCCTTCACTGAAAGCGTGAGAGCCTGCTGAATTTATGTGTTTTCTAGAGCGCGTGCTTAAAGTAATTAAATAAAAAGTGGAATGGGATCAGGAAATAAGAGAACATTTTAGAATGAAATTAATATGGGTTAAATTAAGATAAAAATTAGGAAATTAATTTGGTTTTAGATTAAGATATATAATTTTGAAAAATATTTATAATTTTATGAAATAATAATTTTTTTTTTTACAATTTGTTGTATTACATTTAATTGTCTTTTTTAAAACGAAATAAACATGAACTTCAATTAAGCATCATTTTTGAAGTTTCTGAGCAGTGTCAAGCTGAGGATTATATTAATTATTACCTATTTATTTTTAATTTATTAATATTTTTACTAACGTACTTAAAACATGCTTTGGGTTGGCAACCTCAAAATAATATTTAAAAAGTTGCTTTATTTTTGACATTTTTCTAGTTTTTTTTAAAAATTTACTTTTATAAGTCAATTTGTTTAAAAGAAACAAACGCCATTGAGATAATCAAATTTAAAACTATTTTAAGGCGGAAACGGAAGATGAGTTTTCAATCTGGGGCTTTACCGGATTTCGGAAATCCTTATGGGATTGCCAAAATAGCATCAAGATCGGAAAAATTCTGATAATAAATCAATTCAAAACTGATAATTCCATTGCCATAAAAGGGGCAAGATGCTGCCGAACCAAAGAGAATTAGAAATCTCAATTAGAAAATATGGAAGTTGTGGAGCGACCTTGTGGCAGAATTTTGGTTTTGTAATCATGGATTGAAAGTGTCGCTAGATTTTATGTCTTGTCTTATGCTCATACTTTGTGAGGCAGAGGGTGATGTCCGCCGTATTTGTTAGTGATTAAAAAAAAAAAAAGTGTTTTTGTCGAATTTAGAAAATTGAGATGCACGATGATGTTTGTACAGCGATAAGTGATAGAATTCGATTTCACTGAAGATTGGCGTATGTGGTCTGTTGGAGTACACGTTGAAGTTATCGCACTTTGATTGTAGTGTAGAATTTTGTGGTTTATTTTTTAATGGCTTCGTTAGCTTTGGATCACGGTTTAGAATTAGTATATTTATTTGTTCAGATATGACCACTGTGTAGTTCTTTCATTAATATTTAGTATCGACAAAATAGTATTTTCTCTAATTACCAAAATGCTGGAGCATCAGATTCGTTTAATCTGTAAAATAGACATGGAACTAGGCAAATTTGTGTGTGTAACGAAATAACGCTCGCAGTTGTAAAAAAAGAATTTCTATAAAATTAATATTTAAGGACATTTTTTCTGAATTCTTTTTTTTTTGTAAATTATCGTTTGCTTCTTTTCCAGAAATCGTTAAGTTGAGTTATTTAAATCAAATCGTGTACGCGACAGCAGTTTTGGAAGCGAGTGTTATTACAAAGTGCAGCCTATACTCAAAATTTCTGACAACATCCTAGCATTAATGAATTTTAATATGTTATATTATGGCAAAGATTGTATATTAAAAAAATTCAGAAACGATGCAGTGCATTCCTTATTATGTATTCATCATTTTAGTGCATGAATTTATCTATCGCCGTATGCAATTGAAAATAAAAACATCTAATTTTACTTCGTCGTTTGGATTCTAACTAATCTTACCATGTTCTGTCCCTGTATTTATATATCTCACTGTTATCGAGCAGCATAGATAAGATAGCAGATAAAAATAACAAGTAGATGAGGTAAACTAAGCCTTAAGAATTGTTTCAAATGAGGCGGGTTCGTTACTCATCTGTATCGTCCTTCTGGTGTTTGCGGACATTTGCTTCTTTTGGCCATGAAATATTGACCAAGATCTTGATGCTGAGTCTTTCCTCGTCTGCTGTTGTTCAGGCTGTTAATCGAACAGCGAACGTCACTCTAAAAACACTACAGACGTAATCGGCAGATTTCCCGCTAGAACGGAAGTCCGGCGTGATGACTGTACTCGGTAACAATTGCGTTGTGCTGCCTTTTCTTGCAAAACATAACTCTCATGGTGTTCGATATGCTATAATGGATGTTACTGTTCGTGAAAATGTCCCCAAGAGGAGATTTTCCGGTTCCTGGGCCTCGCTGTCCACCCTACTCAGAAAAAAACCCATGAAGGTAGGTTTGGCTTTGTGAAAAGCTATTTTGCTTTTGAAAGTCCTGCTGATTTTAATTAGCTTGCCTTAATAGTGGAATAAAAATAATAAACTAATGTGGTTTCAATACGATTTAGTTTTAATTTTTTTGAAGGACAGGGCGAGTGTGTGTGTATGTTGGATACTGAGGATCAAGGAGCTATACATACTGTACTATTTTTGCATTTACTCGATTTGTATATTCTGGGCTTGCTTTTAAAATCAAGAAAAAGTTACATCTATGTTGAAATAGAAACCAATATGATATTTTAAATGATCTAGAACTGAATAGCTTATCGAATAATGCTTGAATTAATTTCCTCATAACCAGTGACAAATTTAGACATTTTGCGGCCCTAGTCAGTGAACATTATGAGGCTTGTCTTTTAATAAGACGATCAATTTAATTTCACATTTCAGCATTTTTTTAAACATATTAATGTTTTAAGATATTTTTTTATTTTAATAATTTTGGGAATATGCATTTCTTTTTATTCATATACTATGACTCCATACTGCCAAGCATCTACTGTGTTTCTGTAGTCATCAGTAATGAAGTTGATTTTCGGTTTTTTAAATATTCTAGTAATTAAGTAAATGCAATAAAGTAGATAGGAATCTGGTTAAATATATTTGATAAATTGCTTATATTATCTTCATAATTTGCATTCTTTACATATTTATTTATTTGGAAAATTAGAAAAATACATTTTTTTTTATAAAATCAATCTGCTTGCGGCCCTTGCTTACAACCTAGTGACCCTAAGCACTTGCCTAATATGTTTAGTTGGAAATCCGCCACTGCTTATAACGAATATTATTTGATGCATTGAACGAAGTTATTAACATTGAAATTAGCGAAGGAAAATTCAGGTCATCAGTTTGAGCAATATGTGAAACGGAAAGGGTGGGAGTGGACAGCTGTTTCGAGGACTTATCTCAGATGTCCTCTACCTCGAAACTTAATTAGTAACGAACGAATTTGATTGGTTAAAATGTAATATTGATTGTCTCAAATAGTTAATATTTCAAGTTTTAAAAAAAATATTTGAAAATTGGAAAAAAGAACAGTGCTGCGCAATGTAAATTAAAATTGTTAAAGATGGAAATACATTAGCACACCTCTTATTGCAAAATAATTGAATTCGGCTAATTTCGCTCGCATTAAAATCATTCATAACTGTTTAACTTAGTGATTTTGGGGATTTTTTTTTTTAATGTTTGTGTACGAGATAAATATTGGAGTTTTGCATATTTCCCAAAGTTTGCATCAAAAAAATGTTACTAATTTAAATTGTACCTTTTAAAGTCTGCATATTTTTATGTTGAATTAATTATTTTCAAACAAATTCTTTATTTTTGGAATTTTGAATTAACATAATTGACAATTTACGAAATATTCCATAAGTCTATTGTATTTCATCTAATTAATAAACTGCTAAAAATGAAATAATGATTAGTTTCATTACTTTTTTTTGTCCATAGAAATCTTAAAAATTTATGGCATTTCCTACTTATAATTCTTCGTGTAACTTGTATTAAAATGAGGTTTCGGGAAATTGTGTAAATTTTCGCCAGGGGGCAATATTTACGATTTCGTGATATTCTACGTCATAATTTGTGTATTCTGACAGGAAGTTCATCCTTTTTCTAGCAAGAAATAGAGAAAATAATTCCAATTAAGCAATCTGTTCATGATTTGAGATTGAAAATTGCTTATTTTTTAAATTTATCTTATATTGCACTCTAAATTAGAAACAACTCTTTCCATAAAATTATTAAACTCCTACAAGCTCATGAGATTTTGCATAATTAGTTTTGATTTTTTGAAAACTCTGCTCGTATTTTTCGAAACAGATTTTTATTTTCATTGGTTAATATCTTATCTTTATTTCTCGTTGAAATTGCATATTTTAACGTTTTATCGACACATTCCAAACAAGTGAAAAATAAAACGAAATTTTTTTCGAACGATAACAGTTATTCATTAACTGTTGTTATGTATATAAAAAATAGATTTCTAATTTAGTCCGCTCATGCCGTTTTGATTCATTGTTTTTATTGTTTGTTGATGCTAAATCATTCCTTTTATCGTTTCCATTGCGAGTGATTTTCCGTGACAAATAGATTATTTTTGAATTATTTGCATTTCGGATTAAAAGTGTACCGAACTTCTAGAGAGGTCGTTCGGTGTCTTTCTTTGTCCACGATAGTTACAGGTGTTTAAATTATCCTTCGCTAAATGATTTCTCAACCTTGTGGTCTAGCATTAAATTGTTTTTTTTTCCCCCGTTAAGGCTAGTTCAGCTTGTGCATTTCCGTTTTCCATTTTTTAAAAATTATTATTAGTTTCTTTTCTATTTTAGCTATTTTTATGTATTTAATTTTAGAAAAAAAAAAAAAGTATATATTTTTCATGAAGGGGTTGTAGAATCTGACAAACATTATTTCTCAGTTTATGTAGTGCGAATAATTTAGTTTATATTCCGAGTTTCGTTTAAGATACAAGTAAATACAGATAAAATTAAATCATACGAATTCATCTATGTCTATATCTATATCTATATCTATACTTATAATAAAGCTCAATGTGTGTGTGTGTGTGTGTGTTGGCGCTCTACAGGCCAAACCATTCAACCTACAGCTATCAAATTTGGCACGTGTATACCTTGGAGGCCGGGAATGTGCACCTGGGGGTTATTTTTTCGAATTTTTAACTAGAATTTTATTTATTTAAAAATTAAGCGAAATTTTGACGTGTTTCTGCTATAACTGCCGAAAATATTACCGCACAAAAAAGATTTTTACATGAAGTTAAAGATCAAAAATTTATCTTTTAAATGATACTAATGTTTTAATCTTAAAATTAAATTTCTATTTTTAATGAATTTTTAAATAAATATTTTAACTATGTTTTTCAATAATTTTTTTCGTCAAAAATAAAAATAAAGATTAAGCACGTTTCGCATTCATGATAAAAAAATAGTTTTTTTCAAAGTGTTGCCATCACATTGATTAAAGCTCTAATTGAAAATAAATTAAATCTTTTTGGAAATGAAATCTGCAAAAATATAATTTTCGTCACGTGTCTGTAGGAAATGAAAGAAATATGAAATATTATTTTTTCTAAAAAATAAATTCAAGAAAAATTATTTTATGATCTTTTACACTCTCTATACAGGGTCTTTATTTTGCCCCGGACCCATTTTGATATTTAATGACTCATAAAATAATAAAGATATAAACAAACTTATGGCATTTATTGATGGAATAACTCATATATTTTCCTTTTCAGGTGTGAATATTTTTACTTTTGTAAATATCGTCTGCGCGTGTTTTTAATTTCAGATAATTTCATTTTCCAGTCTAAATATCTGTACTTTTCTAAATATCGTCTGCTTATTAATTGCATTTTTCTCTCTTTTGTTTTTGGCAACTATTGAAATGTTATGTTTACTTTTGATGTGTTTGTTCTACGTAGTACTTTTGAATGTGATGTTTTATTCGAGCGGATATTAAGGAGAATGCATACACCACAAGAGAAAGCACAGATTTTATGGTGGTCATAGAGTTAATTTCCAATCAACTAAATCACTGACTTTTAAGAGTTAATTTCCAATCACTTAAACTGACTGATTTATGAAGATTTGAATATCACTATTCAATAAAAAAAGGATAATTTTAGATTTTCCATCGATCGCTTCAAAGAAAATACGCCAATCAGCGTGCAGGTTTCTCAAGATTAATTGGCCTAAGATTATGAAAATGGTGAGTTTTTCTAAATTTTTAACATTTAAAACTTCATAAATAAGTCTTAGTTGATCGTGGAAAATAGAAACATTCATTCATGTATTTAAAATTTGGTGTGTCCAGAATATTTATCAGAATATGATACCTTACTGCATTAAATTTAGACTTCATAATTTTTGAAATATATTTATAGGCAGGAACAAAATATTATTATTGATTTCATTTCAATCCTTTTGAAAGCAAAACTAAAAGCTGAATTTTATACTGAATCTCAGAAATTTTTGTTGAATTATTGTTTGAGATATTACATAAATGATGAAAAATATTTTGTAGTTAACATAAGACTTAAATACCGAGCGATTCTGTTTGCAATACTCACATTCAATAATAATTAATAAATAACAATAAAGATGATAAATAAAATAAAACGCTTGGTTTTATTAAAAAATATCTTAATATTAATTGCAATTTCTTCATTTACATTTTAAATTAAAGTTGAAGTTTTACCGGAAATGACAACAGATTAGCAAAATATATATACTAAATTGAACGAAACGATCTAAACAGTATAAGTTTGGTGTGACTATCAAAATTTAAAGATTAAAAATGTTTTGTTTGAGAATCCTTTAAGAGACCAGTTACTTAAATTATTTAATTGGAAACTGTAGCGAGTGGTAATACTGGCGAACCGGCTGGTCGCCAAAGGCGGCTAGTATATATATAAGGAAAGGTAATGCTGAAACACATTCATGATATATAGTTTCAAAAAATTTGTTTCGCGAAATTTAGCTAAATAGTCACGTATTTTAGCCACGTTTCATTCAAGTCAAATTAAATCTTCACGGTGGACTGCCAAAGTTATAGAAATCAGACTCTGGCAACTCGGCAAAGCCAGATACCCGCACAACTCAGAATTACAAGATAAAGCCCTCTCTCCTTTTTGTATTTGAATTCAAATGTTCATAGAATAATTAATTTTAAGAATGAGTATAAATTAAATATGTGTGTATATGTAATCGTTTCTAATTATTTACCTTCTAAAAGTAATTTCCTATTTACTCTAATTCCGTCCTCTGACTTCCGAGTTACGTGCGGACTTTTAATTTTCACACAGTGATTCTTTAATATGTGCTGAAACAAAACGTTGTATCAGCAGATTCTTTTTAAAACTATAAGTTCAAAAAGCTTTCTCGGTTTCTCTTCTTCCTATTTTCTGCCTTCCTAGTCAGTACACAGCACTCCTCTTGTCATGGCTTTTACAAATAAATTTTGATAAAAGATAAAAAATTGGATCATTTCTTTTTAATATCACGAAGAGTAGGCATTGTTAAAGAATTCCACGCCTGTTTCTTTTTAAATCAAAGGTCATTTTACATATATATGTATTACATTCCAACTGAATCTCTAATATATCAAACCTGTATTCTCATCAGCCTTTTGCACTCAGTATTTCATTTCAATTCATTTCTGTTCATATTCATTTTGTAAAGGATTTTAACGAATTTGTATTTTAATATGTGTACCTATTTGCTTTTAGGAAATTTTAAAATTATTATTTAAACTTCCTAATTTTCGAATTATATGTGGCAGTATATTTTGCCATATTTAAATTCATCCATTTTTTTAAATATATTTAGAATAAGGAACAGCGTAATTAATTCTGAGGTTGATAGACAGCGTTGCGTTACATTAGATTTTTCCTATTCTTCACCACTTCTATTAGTATATTTTAAGCAATTGTGTGTGGGGGGGAGGGGGGGGGGGAATCTATGCGTAGGATATTAATAATGATGAAAGGGAATTATTAAATTTCCAGATTAAAATCTCTTTTGGAAGTTAAAAATGTAAGATGAATATCCAAAGATTTCAAAGATTTAATACTGACAAAATGAAGAAATTCTAAGATCAAAAACATTTTCATAAGGAAAAGAAACAACTTGGAAGCTTTGGATTATATTTCATATTTATTGTTTGCTATTTCCTACTATACGTAACACAGCTTCGTGCACAAATTAACTTCAAGATTAAAATTTATTCAAATTCATATCAGATTATTTCAGTGAGAAATTCTGATATAAATATGTTATTATTAATTATATGGTAATTAAAGAACATTTTTTATTTTTCTATACTTAAACATTTTTAAAAAATTATTTTATTTTATCCTTTCTTTTGCATTTTTTGCAATTTTCTTATTTGAACTGGCAGATGTCATGCTCGTCATCTGACCGAGATTCAAAATTACTGGTCCGTTCCAAAATAACTTTAGTATTGAGTTGTTAGCATAACTAAACTTATTGGAATTATAAGATCAGGGTGATAATTTCTTAAGTTTAGGACTGGAGAATAACCCGAATGTACTAAAAATCCATGGTATATTTGGATTAAAACCTTTGAAATCTGATTTCAAAAGTCAATCGTCTTTCCTTTTATGTGGCGTGGAAGTTTGGAGAAGTGTCGATTTAATTAGTATTATTGTCACTACCGAAACTAAAATTTATGAGGTTTGCCCCAAAACAGTCTTTGTATTTCTTCCAAAGAGGATGTTACCTAATACGAAATATACCTAAATTAAAGCTAGTCATTTAGCGAAAATATTTACAATGATAAATACTAATATAATTAATACCATAATCCATAATAATCAACATTTTAAGTGTTGTTACACAGATTTAATTTTTTAAGTCCTTTATTAAACTTAATATAGATTAAAATTCGAAAGTTTGTTCTATTTAGATAAGAATATTTATTTTTATGAGGCATGAACTTTTTTGAAAAATAAAGAAAAATGTGCAGTATGTGCCACATTGAGAAATGAGTATTGTACCAATTGTTTCCGTGCTTTATGAGAAATCTTTATAAACTAAACGTTATCCGGGTGATTAATTATAATCCGAGAATAGCGAAAAGAACTTCTGCACAGTGACTTTTTTTTATTGGTTACCAAGGGCAACAAACATATGGCAATCACCAAACTAAAAAACAGGCAATTACTTTCGTTGTTAGTAGTCTGTTGACATTAAGACTCAAAATCATTTTAACTATTGAGGCAGATGGTGTTATTCAAAATTAAAGACTCTGCTTCTTGTGCAGTATAGAGGTATGATAATTTTGTTCTTTACTGATTATTCGGTTAAAAAAAATTTTTTTTTTATCAAATTGATCATTGCTTTTTGAATGGACTTATTTCAAGTTAAATAAAATTTTGATTTTGATTTTTTTTTTAATGTGGAAATGAAGTATTCTGATATTTTATACTATTTTCTATCGTAAATTATTATGAGCGTATCATTTTGTTTATTACTCAGAATATACAACAATTACAAAATAATAGAATATAAAATAAATTAATGGAATAACAAAAGGTTTTTGTTTCTTATTTCATTTTCTTGCAATCGAAGCATTAGTTATTCTATAAAAAATCTTATAATTTGGCGATGTGGTCAGCACCTTCAAAAAATCATTTAATACATTTGATTTAAATATTATCCTTGAAAATTTTATTTAGGTTCTTCTATGATTTTTTAAATTTTATATATAAAATTTATCATATTTAATTATTGTTATTTCATTCTCAGCAATTGAGTAGTGGAAAATGCTCACAATTTTAAATTTAATATTTGTGGACTTTTTAAAATTATTGGAAGTTCTGATTTTACGTTTTTGTCTGGTTTTAATTTTAGATACAAATTTCATGTATAAATATATACAGAAATAGCATTGATTTATCTGCAAAATATTGCAAATCTTAAAATATTTGCATATCTGTTTACTGTTAGCAAAGGTTCAACTTTGGGATCACAGGATCGCGAAGTAAAGACCGTATTTTATCATAAACCCATTATTAAACAAGTGTACAGTTCTATTAATCCGTCATGATATTGCTTTCTCCTATTTTCTTAATGTAGAAGTAAGCAGAAGAGGTGATTGAATTTTTGTATTCTTGACATCGACATCTATCTTTTATTTCTCTTTTAGCCGCCTTAAAAAATTTTTTTATCGACATCTATCTTTTAAGATTATTGTATCCATCCCAAAATGATTTTCTTGTAGTTTTAAAATCTAACTACAAACAGCTAAAATATTTCCTGATGGTAATTTATCTGCACACGTTTTTATTCTTATTTTATTTTATAGATATAAGTAATTTACATTTTGTTTCAGATGTCAGAGGGCCGCCGCAGCCAGGTGGTATTGCTTGATGAAAGAAGGTTAGATATTGTTATTCAGGTAAATGTCTTCCAATCATATAACTGCATTTTCCTGTTCTATTATGAAAGATGTTAGATCTTATAGACTGGCTTCATATTATCTTTTAACTTTGTAAGTTTGTCGGTGTATATACAATTTTCTGGCTGTAATGAATTTGAATGCTTTGTTAATTTTAAATTTAAAAAATAATAGGTTTCATTTCTGTAGTTGTTTCTGTATGTAAAATTTGACCTTTCCCCCTCTTTATTTTGATACGTGAACGCACGGCTGTGATTCGGATCTTTTATCTGAATGGGTGACTCTTCCTCTATTATCTCTTTAGTAGAAATGGGGTAATATAAGTAGATAGTAAGTGTGAATCATAGGCGTGAGTCAAATGACATCAACTGGAGTCAGTGTAGAAGAAAACGGAAGTATTAATCCATATTCATCGTATTTTTGTGCAGTTATTTTTAAATGCATCTTTTAAATTTTGTTTATTTTTGTACTTTATCTTTTATCCTACATCAAAGCATTCACTGTAGCATCCTGTCTGAAAGTCTGAAAATGTTATTATGTTTCTAAACAAATAGCTGATCAAATTTATGCTTTTTTCTCAGAGTGAACAACTTAAATGATCATTCGTTTAAGAATGACTTCACATAAAGTCAATGCATCTTTATATCTATTTTTGTTCATTATCTTTTGCAATACTTTTGTAAATAATATTTTTTACATTTCACTTTCTTCAGCATCTTTGTCATTCTTGTGTGCGTATATATATATATATATATATATATATATATAAAATCGAATAACTTTTTATCTAAATTGTGAGTGAAAGTAAGGAGTCTTGTTGCATTTCTTACTTTCTTAAAGTAAGACTACAGGCCTAATTAAGAACAATTTGAATTTTAACCATTCAGATTGATCTTTATTAATCTAATCGGATATTTTCTACATAGATAAAAAGTTATTCTTAACTTTGACAATATATCTACATTTTTCAAAACAGTATAAATAAGTAATGTTGCTATAAAATGTAATGCATGTGGAACACGAATAATAATTAATCATCATGATAGTAAATTGTGTTTGAGAAGAAACTTAAGGGTTTAATAGATTGATTCAAATTACAAAAATTTGGAGTCTCTCTTAAATTGTTATTTTGAAATTAGAGACATTCTAGTTATTTTATTTCACTTTTTAAAGAATAATTTTAATGAAGAACATTGCCTAATAAAAGGACAATTGATACTGCAACTCTTAAGATGATTTAATTTTAAATATTTCTTTTATTTCTAGTCAAGATTATATGCTGGTGAACTGTTAGACATTGTTGCCTCTCATTTTAATTTGAAGGAAAAAGAATACTTTGGATTGTCTTTTATTGATGACAGGTAATTAAACATTGATTTGTTAAATGTTGTTAATATTTGTCCATTTTATAAACAAATGATTAAATGAGTGGTTTTAAAATATTTAATCTTTATTTTTCAGTGGGCATCATTCATGGCTGCAGCTTGATAAAAGAGTGTTGGAACATGATTTTCCCAAAAAATTCACTTCACAAGGAGCTGTTCTAATACTTTATTTTCGTATTAAGTAAGTGATTATATTCTTATTTTTTGGCATCTTAAACATTTTGCAGTCCATTGTCCAGTACCATTGGGCATCACATTGTGATTGAACTGATCAACTGTCCAATAGTACTGGGCATAAAATTCCTAATTTAATTTCCTAAAAGTTGATTTTTTTTCAAACATACATTTTATTTTATAAATTAATTTGGACCTGGCTACCAGCACTCTAATAAAATCATTGGGCTGAAAAGTGTTAAATACGTGCAAAAAATTAATATAATTGCATTTTATATATTGTTTACACCATTACCACTTCAAACAAAAATTAACTATATGAATATCATTCATAGATATTTTATATAGCATGTTCATATGCTTATTAATCTATGGTGCTTAATGAATTACTGTATCTTTTTTAAAAAAATGGATATTTTCTCTTTTCTTTTTCAAATTCTCTATTCATTCCATAGTTTCTAATGCTTCTAATTTAGATATTCATATATGTACTTTCTAAGTAAAAAGAACACAATTAATTGTCAAAAGTTGATGGAATATAGATTTTTTATAAGAAACAAGACAGTAAATGCATAATCAGTCTTAACATTCTTAGTTATAAATATTGATATTTTGAAAGAAAAATCGTTAGTGCACCAATTTTCATAACTTATTTTCGAATTATAGCTTACAGCATTAAATTTTCTTCGATAAAACTTCTCTTTCAATACTTTATTATTAAAAATTAAAAGATAAAATATTTAGTACTTTCAAATCCATTACTCTTTATTGACCCAATTCCTTGTTATGCAGCTCAAAACTACAAAAAAGTTGTTTTATCTTTAATTATCATTGGGGATGGGGACAATTGATATTAGCTTCATGATGTTTGCTATGTGTAGTTAAAATTTATAAATATAAATAAAACATCTTGTGCTTAGTTACAGATAAAATTATATTTAGATTAACATTTGTATTTACAAAATTCCACAAGAATATTGTTTGGGGGAACAAGCAAAGAAGGGGGGGGGCAAGTTTTTCTTAAAATACTTTTTCTTCAAAAATTAAAAATAAATGACATAATTTTTAGATTTTTTTAGCATGAAATGTTCCTAAAGGAGGAAAAAAGTACTGCTTTCACTTTCTATATCATATCCAAGATTTTCATTTGAGGAGGATAATCAAAGTATCTCTTTCCCCCAAAATTGAAGTTTTCATATTCTAGAATCTTGTTTGTTAATATTTATAAAGCGACGAAATGTCTTTAGTAATGTTGGTAGTACGTTTGGTCATATAAAATGACTTAATACCAATATCCAATCCTACTTATATTATCCAATAATTTTTCATGACATCTTAATTTTTTTAAAGTGATCCGTGGCATTTTACTGTCTGAGAACAGAAATTATGTACTCGTAAATTGTTGAATTACTTTATTCATAAGAATGTATTTTTAAGTAAAATGGTTACATCTCTTATGTAATTTGCATGATTTCACTTTTGGGCATGAATTTATTTTATTCTTACCTTTGTATGGGAAGTGAAAGATGTAAGATTAAATAATAATTACAAGATTTTCTGCTATATTTAATGAAAGTTATTTGTTGGAATTTTTGAGATACTATGAAATATAATGAATAAATTGTTTGAATACTAAATAATTTAATTTTTTAAAATTCTTCTTAGGTATTATGTAGAAAGCATCACTCAGCTTCGGGATAGTGCCACTATTGAAGCATTTTATTTACAGACAAAATCTCTGATTGCCAAGGTAAGATTTTTCTTATTTTATAATTATTTAACTTCCATTTAGATATACATCCATTTTGAAATTTAATGTTTTTTCAATAAATATGCAATTCTCATAATACTTTGGTGTAACATTAATTTTTATTATAAATGTAATATATTTTATTTCATACATTTTTATTTGTTAAAAATTTTATTAAAATGTTTTAATTAAATCATTAAGAAAATTATTATTCCTATTCACCATAAATAGGTGTTAAAAAAACAGTAAATGAATAGTTAACTGATTTATTCTGAAGTGGAACTGAAATTTTAAATTTTCAGCTGATTTTCAGATAATTTTCTTATTTTAGTGGAGTAATAATTCCTTTAAAAAAATAGATTCTTAGGATTTTTTTTTTAATTGTAGAAGAAATATTTTCTTCTTCATATTACATAGTTAAGATTATTATATATTAAAGTATATGTCAATTAAAATAATGTATTTATTTGATGTTTGTCCTACTATTAAGAAAAAATAAAAGCTTTAAAAAAATAATAAAATTTACAACCAAAATCGTGTATAACATTTTAAGAATGAATACATTATGTTTTGTGGTTTTTATCAATCTTAATGAAATTTTAAAAGTTACTCTTTAAAAGTTTTGCTGTTTTATTTGAATAGCATTTAAATTTCTTTTTTATTTTCTTGCATCTTTTTTTTTTCATGGTTTAATCCTTACTTTTCTATTATTCCTAAAGGAATAAAATATTTTATTTTTGTTTTGTATAGACTGTTGATAAATTTAGTATACAGGAAAGTATAAATCTATGACATCATTTCCAAATTTAATTCCAAATTTCATGTATAAAACCTTGGAAAATTTAATTAAAAATTTCAAGCAGTGCCATCTAAGATATGTAGTTCAATAAGATTTAAATTTAAGCCAAAAAAAATAATAATAATGGCAATTAAAATATAGTGAAAAATCATGAAATAACTAGCATTTTGTTTGTATTTTTTATTTTATTATTTATATAAGTACAATAGATTCTATAAATAACACTTGTCTTCTAAAAAGAAGAGACTTTTATTTACTATAAAATTAAATTTAGATATTTGTTTTTTGTTTGTTTTAATTAAAAAATAGTAATTCATAAGATTTCAGAAAGCACTTGGTTTTTAGCATTCTACATTGAATATTTACTAATATTTAGTTACAAACGTGCTTCTATATAAATTATATTAAATATCATCAGTATTCTTATATATATATATAAATGGGTATTAAAGCAATCATTTTTTCCAAATAATTAATAAAGAATCATAACATAAGGGATATAGATTAAATGCCATATTCTTTTTTTATTCCAACTTTGATTATCAAAACTATAATAACTAAAAAGTGTTTATTTTTATTTACTTATAAAGTTGTTGATTTTATTGACTTGAAGTCGGTGAATTATTTATCTTCTATTTTCTTGACTGCATTAAAATAAGAATTGGAAATAAATTAATGTTATGCCTATATGGTAGTGGCATAAAAAGAATAAATATTCTTAATTAATGGACTGTTATTAATTTGTTACTCTGAACAATCTGTTTTAGCTGCTATATGGTATTTAGCAATTACTTTAATCTCAAATGTTTCATTTTTATTTACTTATATTGAATATTGTGACCAATGAGAACTACACTATTAAGAGATGTTGAATTAGAATTTATTTGTGTAAACACTCATTTTACTCGATGTGTTATGCATCACTGTCAGCAATAATTACTCAAAAAGTTTTTGTCATGCATGTTCAGCTGAAATTTTAAATTAACTGTAATCTTTTCTAAATTGTGTTGAATTCTGAATGTTTCTTTTTTTATTTGCTTTATAATTGCAACAAATTATATATTCTAAAAACTAGGATAAGAAGCTTCCTTATTTTATACTTTTAACAAAAGAGATTTTAAACTAAAAAAATAATTTTACTAGAAATAAAAAAATATGCACACAGTTAAACAAAACAATGATAAAGGGATAATAAATTACTGTTGTGAAAAAATGTTGTCTTTTAAAATAGTAAATAGAAAAGGCAATATGGATTTTTAAGCACTTGTAAAAAAAAGAAAGGAATAATAATAAAAATATTCAGTAAAATAGCTGTATTTTTAAAAAATTTTTGGTTAGTATATGTTGTTGGGTATTCTAAGATCAATAATCATAATTAAATTATAACATCAAATCAATAGTTTACATAATTGTTGTTTGCATTGGAAAGTTTGATTCACACACCATTTAAGAACAGGAAGAAAATATTCCATTTTAACATGTTTTAATGCCTTTGTTTTTAGTAACAAAATTTTTTATGTACTTTTTTGTCTTAACATCAATATAAAAAAATTAGTTAGGATTTTTGTTATACTATAATATAGAATCTTCATTTACTATTTATTTCCCATTTTTTTTTAAAAATCTTGTAGCTGCTGA
Organism: Argiope aurantia; assembly: GCA_026543865.1. Lineage (NCBI taxonomy): Eukaryota > Metazoa > Arthropoda > Arachnida > Araneae > Araneidae > Argiope > Argiope aurantia. Next base: position 1,543,284 of record JAPMOR010052242.1, on the reverse strand, counting down.
TTACAATCCAAATATTTCTGACAGCTTGGTTTTTGTAAATGTTATAACCATTAAAATGCTCCTAATGTGTCTGTACATGATGAAATTGAATGAATAGAAGCTAAAGCTTCCAATAAATTATAATGAAAGTAACTATATTGTATATATATAATAATAAGAATATGTATGTGATATTCCAAAAAGATATTAGTTTTCCGAATTATAGGCTCCGTGAAAAAAAAAATAAAATAGAACAGATTTTTATAAATTTAGTTTGGTGTTAGAGAAAAAAGTAATTATTATAAATTAAAAATTATGAAAACACATGTCATTTTTCTTATTATGATCAATTTGGTAAATTGGAAAGGGTTTAATTACAATAGGTGATTTCATTTAATCATGGATAATTTTATATATATATAAATGTTTTTTAGTTTTATGTTTTGACATTTTTATGTGCACTGAAATATGTTACATCTGAAATATGTTAAAATGTAATATTCAATCTGAGTTCAAAGAATTTAAGATTTATTTTCACCCATTTGTTGATAATTAGAGTAAAGGAAGGTAGAGGGAATTATAATCCTAGTATCTTTTACGAGGTCCGTCAAGCACTGTAACAAAGAATGCATACATGTTAGATAACAAAATGACTTTCAGCTGTCCATAATAATTAGTAAGATAAAATATAATTTAATATCCTGCCAGTTATGCATATATTCAGTCATAGACAACCTTTTAAACATGTTTCTTAGATTATCTGAGATCTATTATAGAAAGAAAGTTTAATTTAAAAATATTTATATTTTTTAAATTATTAATTGAATATCTTTATTAAAACAATTTAGACTAAAAATGCAATTATTTAATGTCTCTTTATCATCTTTACTATGGATTCAACATTAATGAAGTAATTAAAAAAATTTCAGAAATTTATTTTTTTGTATTACTTGGACTTGTTTTCTCTATTATTGTAACCAGGAGTGGTTTTCTCAAAACGTTCCCACATATTCTTTAATAAAGATATAAAGATAATATAATAAGATCTTCTCCTCCCACCAAACATACATACACATAAAATTGTGGATTTTGGTCAAGATTGTGAATGCCAGGAGTACTCAAATTTTTATTTTCTAAATCCCACACCTGTGTGCTTTACTGTATAGTAAAATAAATACATAAATAAAGGAAAGGAAAAAACAATGTACATTTCCACAAATTGTGGCATTAGAGATGGAGAAAAATTAGTTACGGAATAATTCAGTTTTGATACATGTTTAATAGAATTGTCTAAATTTGGTGGTTAACTCACATACCAAATTACCAATAGTCATAATTTCAAAAATGTGTTTTTCGGATTTGAGAGGATCTAAAATATGACATTTATAAAAATCTCGAGTTTGTACTTTTTATGACTATAATGCTTCCCTTTCATGTACTTCATAAACGGAAAATAAAAACGTTATTTTAGATTGCTTACTTTTAAATGAAAAATCTTCATAAATGTGATTTCCGATGCTTAATTTTGTGATGTTTTCTCTTAAACTTAATTTGTTTACGATGAATCTTCACTTACGAAAAAGACTCGTAGTAATGGTTCAATAATATATGGATTGTTCCCCTTTAATTTGTTTCCACCTTTTTTTTTTTTGTCTAAATTGTTCTGACATTTGATGCCATTTTTTTTCACTTTTCATTTGCAATTCTTGGATATCTTTAAAAACCATGGTATCAGAACATTTTTTCTCTTAAGTATGTCACAAAATTCTGTTGTTGGATAAGTTTTTTTTTTTTTTTTTTTTTTTTTTTGTTGTTTGGTATCTGGAAAGTTCTCTAATTTTAAATATATTTTTTGTTGTTATTGTTCTTAAAGATTTTATTGCACTTCTATTTGGGATATTTCTGTTTATTGAATCCTGTCTGAACAAAGTTTCTGTACAAGGGCTTTTCTCAATATGTTATGAAGGAGTTGCCTGTACTTGCTAATATTTAAAAACTTTCATGAAAATACATAATTTTTTTAAAATTTCAATTTGATATTATTATTATTCACTTTTTGTCTAATCCAAATCCATTTATATAATAGATATATTAATTTTTTATAACAAATTTTGGGAAAATCCTAGAAAAAAGGCAATTTATGTTTATCTGATATAATCTTGTTGATAAAAAAATATATTATTGAAATTTATGATGTAATTTATTTTTGTATAATAAGATTATACATTTTAAGTAAGTGTTATTTTATTATTTTCATGAATGAATGCTTTGAATGTGAAGTTGTAACTTAATTTCTTATTCAAATTTCTAACTTGAACTTGATTCAGGTAGAGATTCTCTTAAATTAAAAAAGAGTTGCAAATGCCTGTAATAATTTGCACTTTTCTTAATATTTTGTTAATGCTAAAAAAATTATGAATTCTTTTATCACATTATTGATTGAGCTAAAAGTATTTTTTTCAATACTCTATCTGTATCCCTAACTTTTGAATTTGAAATATACATGCTAACATTTAATGATGTTAAATGCTTTTCATTGGTATAAAATGAAGCATTTGTGATAATAATAAATATCAAATTTGTACATGAATTACATTTTGTTTTCAAATAATAAAGAATAATATAACCAATTATATTACTGTAAAAATTTGAAATATGATTTCAAAATCTGTTACAAAAACTTTGGTATTTTGTCTTGCCAGTAGCAAAAATGGGGTTAGAAATATAATAATAAGTCAACATAGGCTGATTGAAATAGGGCAAAAGCAAAATATATTAATGATTTTATTATTTATATCTGGATACAATGACATAATTACATCTGCCTACTTAATGCTCCATAGAGACTTCACATTAATTGGATGTGTATCCATCTATATTAAATCATTATTTCAAGCATATCCAAAAACAAAGTCACAAAAAGTAAATTCTTCATAACTGATATTAAATTGCCTTATGATCTAACTACAAATGTATTATTAAGCATATATTAATTATTAATGTTTTAAAAAGGATTTATTGAAAAACTGTTTTTAGTGCAGCTTAAATCTCGCTTTTTATTTATAAAAAAAAATCAAATCGGTTTGTATGTCAGATTTGTCTATATTTGATTGCTATGTGAATGTAAGGCAGGTCTGAATTTTCTTTTCTTGAAGATGTTAGGAGCTTCTTTATTAGCTACACAAAGCTTTCTTTTAATTTAGAGGGTTATGTTATTAATTAACTGTTTTTAGAAAATTCAGAAGCTGCTTTATTTATAAGCTGCAAAATTTATAATTGTAAGGTATTAAATTAAAAGGATCATAAGATGTCGTAGTTATTACTGTAGCCTGGATAGAAGAATTCAAAACAGAAATATTACCAAAAATCTTGATGTAGTTTTCGAATTTTTTAAAGTTTAGTCAGGGTTACTGTGATTTAGTTATAGAATATTGGATCCTAAGTAGAGAGGTGAGATGTGTTGAAGACTTTATTCCTTCCAAATCCACCATATTCACTAGTTTGTTCACTCTTAAATATAGGTGGAGTAAATATCTTACTCTTAAATATTAAATAAGGTGGTGTCAAATATCCATCTTCTAATTTCAAGTTTATAACAAAAGTAAATTAACTTATGATAATCTTAAACATTTTTCTTCTATTCTAATTTTTATTTTATTTTTATATGAACTCTAAGTATCCTATTTAAGTTCTCATAAGTGATTACAATTTATTTAAAATAATAATTATTTATTATGTATTTTTCATCTTAAAATTTATTTTTACTTGCTACTTTGTCGGAAAATGTCCCTGTTTTAAAATGTTATCTTTTACATTTTGAAAAAAAAAAGGCTCCTTTAACTTCTTTTCTTAATTTTTTTAATTCATTTTAATAGTATCTCTGAAAATCGAGAATGGTATTCCATTTATTTTGTTTTATTTAAAAAAATTGATATTGGTGCAGTCCTTATGTTTTTATGAAATTAACGGAAAGATTACTCTTCCATTCTTTCTTTTTCTTTAAAAAAATAATATATATCAGTATTGACTTTTTAAATGATTGATTCATAATTTGGATAAAAAAGAAATTTGGGAATTTTACTTTGTTTAATGGAGTCAGTTTATGGTCAGTCAATAAATTTTAAATGCTTCTGTCCAATTTAATTTTACAATTTATAATGCATTTTGAAGGAGAAAAAAAAATGTAATGTCACATTAAATTATAAGATGACAGATTGATACAGGAGGACATACATAATTATGTTTTGCATGCAAATGTGATGCTGTATGAATTTACTGCATTCTTAATTCTGAAGGTATATTAAATAATTTTTGTAACTTAGTGGAAGCTTACTTTTGTTTAATTAGAGTTCTCCGAAGAAAAATAAGATTTATCTATTCAGCTTTTGATATTATTAAAATAAATTTAATTGATTGAATATAAACTGTACTTGAAAATCACTCTCCTTCGCATAAAAATAGTGATTTTCAAGTATACAGTTTGCTTGTATTCTGCCAGTCACTTTTATATAACTGATGATAATATATTGCTTCAGAAGAATGATCATTAATCGGAATCAAAAGCAGAAAATTCAAAACTGCAAGATTAAAAGAATGATTTAATACTGTAATTGTAAATATCTTGGAGAAATTTGTCTATCGAATTTCTTTGATAAATTTGTTATTACTGAAATTGTTAAGTATTAATTTTTTAGGGGAGGGAAAGATCATTGTAATAGATTTATTGCATCATTTTTTTTGTTATAACTGGGATTTTTTTTTTCCTAAAGTAATATAAAAAATTGTAGGAAAATAGTGCTTTTTAGTTAGATTTATAGAAATGCTTTTATTATGTGATAATTATTGAGTAATAGAATTCATTTATTGGAGAAAGAAATACTTAAGAAGAACAAAATAAATAAATAAATAACTAAATAAAAAATTATAAGGTAGCAATTTATTCCATTAAAATTTGAAATAAAAAAGACTTAAATTTTTTCTCCCCATATCTGGAAAAAAGTTATAATATAATGATTGTACTTTACAAATTTATTAGTGACGAAACATTTTTTGACTTGAAAAAAAAATAATAATAATGCACCTAAACAATATCTGTATTTGAAATCGACATATTTGTACGATTAGAAAGGAACTGTTTTTTAAGAAAGAATTTAAGCGATGCAATGTATTGCAAATGCCATACATTAAATACAGCGCTTTTGAAATGATAATAGGATTTATTTGATAAAGAATAAAAGCATTTGAAGCATTGAAGTCCAAACTGTATTGATTTTCATAATATTAGCACAAGTTCGTAAAAGAAAGAAAGAAAAAAATAATCCTGATACGGGACAGCTCTTTCATAAAATCCGGACTTGCATAATTTTCCAGGATGTGATGTTGACACTTGCAATTGTTGACTAACTGATCTAATTTTTAGCTTTTCAGAAGGAATTGTTTCCTCTCAATCGCACTGCTAATCAGATTCTAGTACTCATACTTCTAAAATTTCGAATACGGTTTGCGATTATATATAATCTGAAGATTCTATTTATATATTTAGTTTAAAATTAAAATGCATCATAATTCTGTATTTGTTATGCACTTTTGAATCCACACAAAAATTACCGTGATTTTGTTTATGGATTTGTAGAAGTTTTAAGTTTCAAGCTTGCAATTCTTATCTGATATATACGGAATCCATCCGAGATACTTTTTGAATAATATAATGTCTTATTTTCTTTAAGTAAGATATAAAATCTTTATATCTTATTTTGATTTTATTTTTTAACACGATAAAAACATTTAAGAAAAGTCGACAAAAGGAAAATAGAAAATTTCTTACCATTTTGGAATTGGTTAATTTTTATGTATAAAGATCTGGATTTCACAGGAATAAATCTCACTGTCAATAAATTTAGTTTGGCTAAAATAAAAATATGTTGCAAGTACATGTTTGCACTTTTTTTTTTCGCAACGTAATTATAATGATTTTATTCAGCTTATTATTTATTTAAGTTTCTGAATACATGCTTTTTCTTACTTTCTAACCAATCTAATGTATAAAAATCTCGTGTCACGGTGTTTGTGTTCGTACTCCTCCGAAATTGCTCGACCGATTTTTAAGAAATTTTTTATGTGTCTTTGGTAGGTATGAGAATAGGTCATAAAGTATATTTCATAATGCTGGGTAATTAAAGTGTCCCTATCCAGATTTTTTTGCCTTTTATTATTATTATTATTATTTGGCATCAAAAAATGCCTATAACCCCAAATTTTTACCCTCCCATTTTTTAATCGCGATTTTAGGATTTTTGTATGAACTATATACAAATAATTAACCCGTCGTTAGTATTTCAAACAGAACGAAATGATTTATGTGTTGTATGATAGATGGCGCTATGTCCGCACATCTGTCATACAATACAGGATTCTGGATAGCCCACGCGAGAACATGCCACGTATAATTAATTATCCGTGTGAAAAACATGGTGTGCTCAAAACCTCACCTGGCCCTATTTCTGCACTATCGTTGATTCGAAAAATGCTCTCATTGACTCATTGATCGGGAAATATGCATATTTCCCGATGTGCACACAATACATAAATCATGCGTGGCCGGCAGAAAGGGCCATTTTGGCAGCAAAAAATGTGGACGTCGACTATTTAGACTTCAAGATACAGTAGTCATTGCCAAGCGACTTGGTATCATACCAATCGATCGATATAGTTTGCGATGCTAACGAAGCTGTAAATGATCCAACAGAGTTTTTGAACTCACTGGATTTGCCAGGCATGTCACCACACCTTCTACGACTGAAAGTTGGATCTCCGGTTATTTTACTTCGGAATTTGAAGCCACCACGGCTGTGCAATGGCACGCGATTGGTCATTAAAAAATTGATGAAAAACGTTATCGAAGCCACCATTTTGTAGCCACCAATATATTATTCTTTAATGTAGATGCTCGTTACGTTAATGAAATACATTGTATTGAGAAAATGATTGTTTTTTTGTTTTTATCGGTGATCATCGTCTCCAGCGCTCCATTCCTCTTTCTATCATAGATCCCATCCGCACACACTTACAATACATTCGTTATTTTTTTTAATTAACAACAAAAATATTTACTAGAAATGATTTATATGGCAGAACAACGTTTGCCGAGTCAGCTAGTATAATATAATAAAAGAGAACTATGAGAAATGGCTTTTATGGCGAATTTTGAAAAGTCGCTGAAGTTTCTTGAATCAACAATCCAATGTCTACTGTAAATTAGAAAGAAAAAAAAAAAAAAGGGGGGGGGGGTGGGGGTGGTAATAGTGTTCTGTTATTCTTTCTTTCCCCCTCCTTCTAACATTTACTTTCATGTAAAAAAAAAAGGAGGAAATCAGCGCCGGATTTCCGATTAGGCGTTAAACTGAGAAGCTCTGTAAGAAGTGTTGATAGCTCAGTGGTAAAACTCATAAAACTCAAAAATAACTCACTAAAAACTCACACGCACGAACACTCAACTTTATTCCAACTCACAAAAAACAGAAGTGAACTCACTTCATTTCAAAGCACAATCTCTTCACCTCACTTCACTTAACATTCCGCCGCCCGTTGACATGTTCACATTCAACTAATTGTTAATCATCTCACACAAAGAACAAATTTCATTAAAATACAATAAAATATTAAATTGCAATAAAATTTTAAACATTATAAATTACAGTAAAATATTAAATATTACACTGTTGAAATTGACTTCTAAACAAGTAGCCAATAACACAAGGAATACCTTTTAACACAATACACAAGAATAATCATTCTTCAATAGGCAATAAACATACCTTTGATATAGATCTTTTAAAAATACCCTTCCTGGTTTTCACAGCCACAACCCGAACTCTACCATCATTTCCTGGAAATAATCCAACAATTCTCCCCAACGGCCAGTTACTCACAGCCATATTATCTTCCTTAATAATAACTAAATCACCAATTTTAACATTATTTTTTTCAAAAAAACCATTTTCTACGTTGTTGCAAATTCGAAAGATAATCATTGGACCATTTTTTCCAGATAATCTGCGACATTTTAGTTAATTTTTGCCAAATTTTTAATCTACTATCTGGTATGTCAACCAGATTAGGCTCTACGATAGAAGTAATTGGTCGCCCTATAAGAAAATGACCTGGTGTTAAGGCATTCAAATCATCCACATCAGTAGTCAGAGGAACAAGAGGTCTAGAATTCAAAATCCCTTCTATTTGTGTTGTTAAGGTCAGAAACTCCTCATACGTTAATTTTGAATTTCCTACGACTCTTTTAAAATGATGTTTGAATGACCTGACTCCCGCCTCCCACAGACCTCCGAAATTTGGAGCTCTAGGTGGCAAGAATTTCCATTCAATACCTTCGCTACTGAGATAACCGGATAACTTATCGTCTGGGCTTTTTACTATGCTATGTAAGCGTTTTAACTCCTTATGGCTCCCAACAAAGTTAGTAGCATTATCCGAAAACAACTTAGAGCACTTTCCTCTTCTAGCGAAAAATCTCTTCAAAGTAGCAATAAATGCTTGGGAAGACAATTCAGTAACAAGCTCTAAATGGATGCATTTCGTTACAAAACAAATAAAAAGACTAACATAGACTTTTTGATAATTTCCCTTACGTTGGTTTTTGTATTTAATTAGGAATGGACCAGTAAAATCTACTCCAGTACAGTTAAATGGGTAATTGGCAGTAATTCTTTCTTTAGGAAGAGATCCCATTAACTGCTCACAACTCACTGGTTTTACTTTAAAGCAAGTTACGCATTTATGTACGACTTCTCTACAATTTGTTCGACCATTTAATGGCCAATACTTTTGGCGTACATGAAATAGCAAGGATTGAGCTCCAAGATGTAAATTTATCATGTGATAATAATTCAATATCATACGAGTTACCTTACTTTTTGAAGGCAATACAATAGGGTATTTTTTATTTATACACAATTCACTATTACTCAGTCTTCCACCAACTCGTATGAGACCCCTCTCGTCCAAAAATGGATGCAAACTTTTCAATTGGCTATCCTGATTTACCTCACCTTTCTTCTTAAGTGAATTAATGTCCTTTGCAAACGACTCCCCTTGCACTTGCTTTAGTATAAATACTTCAGTATTTCTTAACTCACCAGAGTCTAATGCGTCTCTTTTCCTATCGCATTTTTCTCTACAGTTTCTAATGAACCTGAAACCATAACTTAAAATACGGATTACTTTACAATAGTTATTACTTATATTGATCAAACTATGAACAAGATCACAAGCATCACTATTAAACACAGAAAAACAATTAGAGTCACTGGAGTTAGTGAAGGCTAGTTCATCAGAAAAATCATTCTGGAAAGTGGCTGATGGGATTTCCCTCTCTGGATAGTCTCTACCGGTCAGGAACTCAGGACCATTCCACCACAAGGAGTTCTCAGACAGTTTGTCAGGATCCACACCTCTCGAGATCAAATCAGCTGGGTTATTGTGAGAAGATACATGTCTCCACTGGTTCACCTTGGTTGCTGCCTGTATTGATGCAACTCGGTTTGCCACAAAGGTTTTTAAGTGACAAGGTTCTTTTTGCAGCCAACATAGAACAATCATGGAGTCGGACCACAAATAAGTGTTGGTTATATTAAGTTTCAGGGCGGAAATCACTCTAACCACTAATTTAGAAAGTAGAACTGCTGCACAAAGTTCCAATTTTGGAATTGTCAGACGTTTTAAGGGTGACACTCTGGACTTACTAGCAACCAATTTTACAGACACTTCACCAGTCTTTGACTGTGATTTGCAGTAAATCACTGCTCCATAAGCGACTTCACTCGCATCTGCAAAGCCATGTATTTCAATTAAAACTGGGCTCGGTAGTAATATACACCTTTCTACTCTAACACTATTGATAAATTGAAGGGCTGATGAAAATCGTAACCACTCGTCCTTTTCCTTTGTAGGTAGATGATCGTCCCAGTTTAACTCTAGTAGCCATAGCCGTTGCAAAAATATTTTTGCTCTTGCAACCATTGGACCCAAAATACCGAGTGGATCGAATATACGAGCTATGGTTGACAAAACTTGGCGTTTTGTCACACCTATATCTTCACTCGACACCTTGAAGGCAAAACAGTCTTCTCTTGATTTCCAAATAACACCCAGCGTTTTGGTTTCTTCTGCATAAGCGCATGGATATGATTCGCTATTTACTGCAAGCTCTGCGTTGTTACTGCACCATTTATGTAAAACCATCCCTCCTCTACCCAATATCTCAATCAACTCTCGTTGGAGCGCTTTTGCAGATTCTATACAATCAGATCCGGAAAGTACATCGTCCATATAAAAATCATTCTCTAACACTACTGCCGCTGCAGGATATCTCTTTCCCTCATCAAGCGCAAGTTGTCTCAGGGTTCTCATTGCCAGAAAAGGCGCACTGGTTGTTCCGTATGTTACTGTAGTCAACTCGAAAGTTTTTATAGGTTCATGAAGGCTTTCCTTCCACAATATTCTTTGTAGCTTTCTTTGATCAGGATGAATTGCAATTGCTCGATACATTTTCTTTATATCGGCAGTGAAGGCAAAACTGTGTTTTCTAAATCGTAACATAATTGAAAGCAAATCCTCTTGAATGACGCCCCCATTGTATTGTATAGAATTCAAAGATTTCCCCTCAGGGGTTAACGAAGAAGCATTGAATACAACTCTTAAGGGTGTTGACTTACTTTTCTCCAATCCTCTGTACACTCCAAGGTGGGGAATGTAATATGATCCCTTTTCTTCCTCATTTTCATGGATTTCAATCATATGACCCAACTGCTGATATTCTCTCAAAAAATCCGAATATAACTTTAAATACTCGGGCTCTTTTGCTAATCGATTCCATAAGGAATTTAGTTTTTTAGATGCAATCTGTCTGGAACTTCCCAAAGTAACCGGATCTTCTTTCAAAGGCATTTTAACAACGTATCTACCAGATTCATCTCGTGTGAAAGTTTTTGCGAAATGTTCTTCACAAATTAATGTTTCTTTATTTTGAGGCTTTTCAGTCTCAAGACTCTCGATTTCCCAAAATTTTCTAAGTGTTTTGTCTAAATTAGTTTCGTCCCTTATAAGTCCACAATGAATCCTATTCTTTCCTTCTGTAGGAATTTTTCCCGATACTACAAAACCAAAAACAGTGTTTTGAAGAATAAGATTAGAATTATTAATGCGAATTTGGCCTGGTCTTAACAGCTCATAAAAAATCTCGGCTCCAAGTAACATTTGAGCTTTCTCGGGTAGATTAAAATTGTTGTCAGCCAAATTTACGTTAGAAAAATCTAGTCCTGAAATGTCAATAGCATTAGAAGGAGTTTTACCAGTAGAAATTCTTGGGACTACAAGAAAATCTAAATTTTTGATAAAACTGTTATCCTCATTACAAATAGATGCATTCACTCTGAATTTTATTGTCAAGGATATATCATTAATTCCTGAAACTAGAACATTAGCTCTTTCTCGTTTTAAACGCAAAAGCTCAGTTAAATCACTAGATAAAAAATTTGATTCACTTCCCACATCCAGCAAACATTTAACTTTGTATTTATTTCCTGCCTCATCCATTAAATAACATACTGCAGTTGAAAGCAACACCGTATTCTTTTTATTTGAAAAACTACTCATAAATATTTTCTCGTTATAGACGAACTCTTCCGCGTTCGCGTTCAAGGTTGCTGAGTCAGCAGTTTGGTTAGAATCGATCGTTAAAGCCACGCCCTTTGAGTTTTTATTTCTTATCGATGAAAATGATTCTTTTTCGCTCTCCGCAGTATTAATTCTTGGAAAATGCAAAGACTTATGATGACGCCGCCTGCAAAAGCAATTAATCTTTGATCTGCAATTTGAAACTAGATGCGGGTTCAAACAACAAAAGCATAACTTCTTATTTTTTACAAATTCTACCCTTTCCTGTACACTTAATTTTAAGTAAGACTGGCAGTTAGCCAAAAAATGGGCTTCATTACAAAATGCACAATTTGCAGTCCTAACATCCGATAAGAATACTTTAGATGCATCTTTTGCAGGTTTTGAATCCGATAGAAATACTTTAGTAGTATTTTTGTAACCTCTAACAAAATTACTTTCGTTTAAAGGTTTTCCACGAGAAGTAAAAAACAAATCACATTGTTTTGCAAGCTCCGTTGGCGCGAACCAACTCTCTCCTTGTTTTATACTTATATGCGCTGCTGTTTCTTTATCCAAAGTTTGGAATATCTTATCCGAAACAATCAATTGCCTTAGAGTTTCAAACTCGGTAACTTTTCTTAATTTTAAATAGTACTCTAAATTTGTAGAAAGCCGCGAGGCAAATTGCACATGTGATTCATTTATACGCTGCGCCTTCCTGAAATTTTCCAAACAAGCTTGGGCAGTGGGTTCAAACTCTCTCAGAACTATCGATTTCACTACCTCGTAATTATTTATTTCGTCATCCTTTATGTAAACAATAATATTAGATGCACGCTCACCCAGTAAATTTAAAAGGATTTCTGCTTTTAGATTATCAGGCACATTTTTCGTAACGAAGGCTCTTTCTAGAGACGAAAAAAAGAATCCCCACGATTCTGGCTTCCTAGGAACATTAATTGTTAAGGTTTTAATACTTTTAATTAAAACATCCAATGAGCAACTGTGCCTATCACTCTCTGTTTCATCTAAACTTTTGCTGCTATTACAGCTCGAGTGGGTTTTCGACAATTCCAATTCGAGTTTTATTCGTTCCATTTTAATTTTCTCAATTTCAAGAGTTCTCATACTTGTCTCTTCGTGAGACTTTCTTTCACTCACGATACTATTAACATAGTCCAATACAAAATCTTTATCATTTTCATATGCTTTGGATTTTAAAATAAGCTCTTTTAGTTCGCTTACCTTTGCATTTGACGGCACATTGTCGCAGAACTCCTCTGCGACCTGCTTGAGGTCTTCTTTTATGCAATTCTTAAACATTTCTTCTCAAATGAATCTCAGTCGCATAATTTACTTAATTACTCCGCTTCGACGGACCAGATGTTGATAGCTCAGTGGTAAAACTCATAAAACTCAAAAATAACTCACTAAAAACTCACACGCACGAACACTCAACTTTATTCCAACTCACAAAAAACAGAAGTGAACTCACTTCATTTCAAAGCACAATCTCTTCACCTCACTTCACTTAACAAGAAGTTTGATTTAAAGGATGTTATTAATCTAACTATGAAATAAAAGGAATTGTTTAAAAAATGTAAATTATGGATTTATATTTTTTATTTGTAAAATAATGTGACGCCTTTTCAACACTTTAACAAGTGTAATCGGCTAGGTTCCCATTTCTCTCATTATGTTCACTTCGTTATAGTATTCATAAACGCTGATCCTGCCCCCCCCCCCCAAACAAACACACACACACACCAGATTTTAATAAGATTAAATGCATATACCGAAATTAACTGTATTAAGTTCTCGCATGCCTTTTATGTTTTTGGAATGAAAGATTGTTAAATGGCAGTGGAGGATGTGAAGCACTTTCCGGAATTCAGATCCGCGTATATTAATAGAATTTTTTAATGCTATTAGTAAATTCGCAACATATGACATTATTTTTAAGTGCAGTAAGAAGGCTGGTTTTCTTAACCAATTTTCTTTATTAGTAAAGAAACTGGCATTGTATTAGTACTGGATATGTAGCCCCCATTGTAAAAACGATTATAGTAGAATAGTAATTATCCAGATTAATTGAGGCTAATCTTCTTTCATGATAATCAAATATCTTGATAATAAGCAAAATATGTTATTTCTTTCGGCGGGTGGGTCGTAATTTGCTTATAATATAGCTTATAATTTTAATGATAATTAAAACAATGCCGTTTACTTATTAGATACTTAAGAACTGCATTAAAATGTTGTTCATCAGAAATATCATTCAGAATTGGTTGTCTCACTTTTCGTTTATTTTTAGCTGGTAGAGATTTTTTAAAAACTTATTAATGTTTATTAAGCTGCAATATTATCTGTAAATTTTTACATGCATCATGAAAAAGTTATTCAAAGCGCTCTACAGGGCACATCGTTGGATCTAAAGTACCGAATTTTGCAAGGAGCTACATTTTGGGTTGTAGATGCCCGCTAAAAAAAGAATTTTTTTTTAAGGTTTTCATTGAAAAAATTAATTAAACTTTTAACATTTCCCCTTAATAACTTCAAAGCACATTTTTGCACAAACCCCATTTTTTAAAAAAAATAATTGTTTCACTAGTATTTGTTTTACAATATATTGTATTTCAATACATTTTTTCACAAGTGTAATCATTTTTTCACAAGTTTTAAATAATTTTTAAAATTACCTTTTAATATATTTTATAGCTATACTTTTCATACTTTAGTTAATCGATTTATATTCAAGTGCATTGTCATGATTTTAAAAATTCCTTTTTTTTTTTTTTTTGTGCATAGTTAAAGATAAAATAATAGAAAAATCATAAATAGTCATGCGATGATAATTCGGTCAGAGTTTTGAAGCTACTTTATTTTTTTCTCTTCTGCTCTAATTTAATTGTAGTTCAAATAATTGGATTTCTACTGTATTTTATTTCACCTTAGTAATTTTTCTCTCATGTTTAATTGACGAAAATTCAAAAGTTGGAGTATGAATCGATAATTTTATCTTCTTTCAGATGAGTGAAAATTGCTGAAGAATTTTGTGTAATTGAAGAATTAATTTTATTTAGTGTTGATTTACTGTTTTAGCAGTAGAGAAATAAGTTGAAAGTGTTGAATTTGTTACCCTTTTATATTTTATAAATGTCTTATATTTTATTTTGCATTCTCTTATGGTGCTACTTTTTCGGAATTTTGCACGATAAAGGTTCGATAAATGGTCATGGTGTCTGGGTTCTAGCAGTAGTCAATTGAATGGATGAAATACTTTATGTGGAAGTCTGGAAAATGATTACTGATCCAAGTTTTGTCCTCTGTGTGATTCATTATAATTAAAATTTCATGTCTGCGTAGTTTAAAGACAATACCCCAGTCTAAATAAGCAGTAATCTTTAGTAATAATTTTGATTAACTGCATGTTTTAGAATGCTAGATTTTTTTTTAAATTTATGTATTGATCTCTTAAATATCTGATCGGTATGAAGGAATTTTCTGATTTGTAGCAAATAGCTACTCTAACTTACATTCAAATAATCCTTGGATTTAAGTTACCACCAAATCTGTTTAATTTTATTTTCTATTTTTTGATATAGAATCTTATACATTAATCTATTTTATTTCTATTTTCAGAGCTGGGTTGAAATCTAATTCTTATGCAAAACTATTGAATTTTTTTTATTATTATTTTTATTGTAAGTTTTGTTTGTCTAGTTTCTTTAAACGATTAATTAATAAAAAATGACATACCATTCTGAATGAATAAAAGTATGTTTCGTTATTCTTTGTTCAAGTTTATATATTGCCAGTAAGAATCATAATAAAGCATTTAAAGCATATATTCCTTAAAAAAAGCCTCGATGTTTTTTAAAAATAAAAAAGAGTGATAAAATTATTTGACTTATCAAGGAATACGAAAGGATTTTTCTAAGAAACAGTTTCCTGAGAATGTAATAAAAAAATCATCATTTTTAAAATTTTTAATTAATAAAATTAATTAATTCGTCATAATTAAATTATGTATTTAATTATTAATTTAATAAAAGGAAAATATTAAAGATAATTAAACGATTTATTATAATATTCAATTTAATATAAGAAAAAAAATTATATTACTTAAAAAAATTAGCAGGGTTTTTTTTTTTTCGACTTTTCTATTCTAAATTTTTCAAGGAAAAAAGCTTAAGTGTTTTTTACTATTTTATTTATTTATTGTCAGTTTTTAAGATGTAGAGTCATTTATACTTTGCATGGATGAAGTTTTGACTAACATCTGTTCGGCTTCTGCGGTAAACACGTCACGTGCGGTGACGTAATTGTGAAATGCTATTTTTTAATTTAAAAAGAAAATGATACTTGTTACAAATTCGAAATTGCAAAAAAATACTATAAATTGTCGTAGAGTTCCATGCGTTAGCTATGTCGAAAACAGTAAGCAATAATATTTTGTCCAGGCCAACTTGTTTGTTTAACTTTAATTATTACGGAAACTTGGCAACCACTTTATAAGTAATTGTACCGCCATCTGGTGGTGGTCAAACAAAAACGCGCGTGGCGGCTCGATTTGTCAACTATTGGCCTAAATCCAAAATGCGAATTCGTGATGTGATCAACAGGTTGTTTGAAAAACTTCCTGAGTTATATGTATAAATTTTTCATTTGTTAAACCAGTATATTGATACAAATTTTATGCATTGAAATTCCCAATCGTTGCGAGAGGATATTTTTCTTCGTTTTATGTCGATTTAATTGTTGAACTAAGTTTGTTTCTATCGGCTTCAGGGTTTTTTCGTAATCGGGTCTTCCCAGGTAAGTTTTGGAACAATGTTGTACCTGAAAATTTTCTGTTATTGCTCATATTATATCACTGTCACATGTACAGTGTATATTTGGAATAATTTTTAGGCTGATATTCCTTTGTGAAATATTTTTTCCAGCATGTGATCTGATTATTAAATAATAATAATAATGTTTTGTTCTAGGTAAAATTTATTGAATCAGATGATCGATTAATTTGAAATCTAATAATTGATTTAATATATTTCGAGATATACTTAAGGAAACAGTTAAACGATAAAATAATTCTTATAGCTGTATATATTTTTAATACTTCGATGTTTTTATATTAATACTAAATTTGATTTGGCCCTATTTCATGTGTTGCGAAATCAGGACGAATTTTTTAATGTTTCGTCTGTTTAAAATATTTTTATGAGCCTTAAAATCTATTAATTTATAATGAAAAATGATAAAATAATATAAAATGGATGAAATATTACAGATATAATGATATCATTTAATATTTTACTTTAATTAGATTTGGATTCAAAAAATATTATGTGTGTTATTTTCAAGTAATTGTATTTATTGCAACTGTCTTGCATAAAATATTCCTTTTGATTTAATAATAAATAAATTAGTTAAAGGGAATTAATAATTGAAGTTACAGAGAATAAATCTACCAAGTCTTGGGTTTGCTATAAATGAAAATAGTACCAATAAATATGCGATATCCTTTTCTTTTCTATGGAATTACATTGATATGAAAAATATTGCTTTTGCCTTTTCTTAATAGTCGAAGATTTTGAGATGATAAATTATTTTAGTTTTGTTTCATTTTTACTTTTAGTTTTTTTCAATACTAAAAATGTACCATGGGAAAAATATGTGATATTATATCTAAGAACTTCATTTCACTGATATATGCATGAGTAAAGTTTTCCATCACTGTTATGGTAATCAAACAATTACTTGGGAATTAAAAATTTGTGCATCTTACTCAAGGTATTTGTGTAAATTTTTATGTTGGAATGTTTGTAAAGTTGGAAGAAAACAGATTGTAAAATTTTTAATTGAAATGGATATTTATGTTTTTGAACTATCTAATTCTTTTGTTGGATAGTTTTTTGCTGAACAAATTTTGATAACGATATTTGGTGATTCCATTTAATTACATATATTGTGCTTTAGTTTTAGCACCCCTGTATTTGTCGTAATTGCATGCAAGCCCTTAAAAAAAATTTTTTTTTGTTTTTGTTTATATAATGTTTTAAGAAACTATATTAAGTGTAAAATGATATTGCCTCATTTTAAACCCATTTTTAAATAGTAATTTAAAAAGTTCATGATGATTTAATCAACAAATTATATGGTGTGGATAAAAAGTAACTTTACTTCAAGCATTCTTTGTATTAATTGAAGTTAACATTCTTATTGAAGTTTCTTGTTTTATTTTCAGTTTTACTTTGTACGATCTCTTTACCTTTAATATATTTCTTTAAATTTACTTTATGTGATCTGAAATTATAATTTTTGTTTTTAACAAAATTGACTCTTTGATTCTCAAAAAATCTTTCTATTTGATAAATTCTTTCATTATTATTTTCATTTGACCATGTATAGGTTTTTAGTTTTTATTCTGAATTTTATCATTTAACCATTGAGTATTCTTTCTGTAGTTTAATTATATTTGCTAAAATTGAATTTAACTGTTAGTTTTATATTTAAGAACCAAAAGAGATTTTCGTTTAAAGAGAATTTTAAAATTATTTTGTAGTATTTTCTGTTGAAATCATTTAATTATAATTCATGAATTATTGGTGGATGTATATCAACGTTCTTATCACTCATAAGTCATAAAATAAATAGTTAGGTCATAAATTTCCACATACAGAAGGGCAACACAAACTGATGATATGGAAAAATTATAGGTTGTACTATTCTGAATGTTAAACTGTTTTGAATATATTCTTTATTTATTTATGAGGGTCATTTTTTTTTTCCTTCAATTTTGAAACTTATTTTAAGCTTTGTTTAAATCTATTATATTTCATTTTTTTGTTGTTTTACATTCTCAAAAAATAATTTTGCAAATATGTCCATTTTGCTCATTTTAATTTAAAAATTGATGTTGAGCATAAATTTAAATCTATCTATTAGTGAGATTTAGAAATGCATATTGTCCTGCAATTTTTAAACTTGTCGCAATTGCTTAAGACTTCTGGTCAATTTAGCTTTTAATGTTGAACATTTTCAAATAGCATATTTTAATATATTTATAATACACTGAAATTAAAATTCACTATTTTTTATTTGATTAATTTAAATGAAGTAGTTACAGTTCTTATAATTTGCCTGTTAAGTCAAAAATAAGGATGTTTTGTTGCGGTTTATTATTTTTGAAAGAATATATAAATTTTTGAATAAAAATAATATAAATGTTTTTCATTTGAAATCTGTAGTTTTTTAGATGCAGAAAACTTTTAAAATTACTTTTGTCACATAGGGAAATAAAAAGTGTGTAATTTAATTGCCATCCCAATAGTTTTTTTGTGTGTGTGTGTGTGTGTGTTTGTGTAAATATTTTAGATTGAAATTTAAATTGAAATTCTTTTCACTAATGCTGTATGCTGTATTTATTCAAAACAGTATTTAATATTTTCTTTATAGATTCTTTCTTAGATTTTCTCATGAAATAAAACAATTTTCATATTATAGAACTCACCATTTCCATTTCGTTTCACTTTTCACTAGAAGGACGTTTAATTTTTCCAACAATTGTGCTCTCATTAGAATTTGTCTTCGAAATTTGTATAAGTTCTAAAATTATAGATAGGTGCATTTTTTTTACTTCGAATTTCATGCTTTTATTATTAGCAATTTTGTTTTTGCTAAATGGTCTAATTTTAATATATATTTTTTATTTTTCTGATTTGTATTAAATAGTTTCACATGCCGTCTTTATCTAAGTCATTAATTCGTCCCTTTTTACATCATTTTAAAATGGGCATCTGAAAAGTTGCAGTTTGCAAACTAAAATGGCACCTATCCCCTTATTTATGCATTTTCAAAGGCATGATACAAACTGCAATATTGGTACTTTTATCATATCCTCTTGATGATCGATGAAAATTCATGCCATTTCTTGAAGTGCTCCTATAATCTAAATAATAATAATTCTTAAACTTTTTTTACTTAAAAACATGCAAGATTTTTTAATTTTACTACACTGGCAATTTTTATTCATTTTTGAGTCAATTTATATTTAGAAACTCTGCAAACTAAAATGGCACCTATCCCCTTATTAATGCATTTTCAAAGGCATGATACAAACTCTGCAATATTGGTACTTTTATCATATCCTTTTGATGATCGATGAAAATTCATGCCATTTCTTGAAGTGCTCCTATATAATTTAAATAATAATAATTCTTAAAAATTTTTTACTTAAAAACATACAAGATTTTTTAAATTTTACTACACTGGCAATTTGTATTCATTTTTGAGTCAATTTATATTTAGAAACTCTTATGTGTACACATTTTTGACTTAGAATTTTGGAATTTTTAAAACTGATCAAATAAGATCTTTTCAAATGCTATTTGCACTAAGCAAAATGAGTTCAATGAATTTCAATAGATTTTAATGAAATAAAATGAATTCAAATAAGATGTGATTAAAATGTTGTTTGCACTATAGCATTGGCTATAATATAGTCTTGAATTTTTATTATAAACAAATACTAAATCTTCATATCTGAAAATAAAATGGATTTTTAAAGTTAAGAGATATTTATTTACAGTACTTTTGATCGTAAAATATTATTGCAAATGGAATAAAATTCTTTTGTTAATTTTTAATTAATGATTAACTGGAATCTAAGATATCTTCAAAAGATTGGGGTTCTTTAGCTAAGAAACAGAAATAGTTCTCTTCTTTATAAAGTCATTAGAAGACTTCTCTTTTAAAAGTACCTGTGGGGTTATGTATTCTATTTCTCCCTTCACAAAAAGATAAGATAGTTATTAATTCATTTCTTAAGGTGTGCATCTATAGTGTTATTAGAAACCTAAAGGATTTATTCTTTGAGGGTAAGGAAATCTAACTTATTAGTATAACCTTGTACTTAAGTGTAAAAAACAATTTAAAGAACTTTTAAAACTACAAAGAATGATGCTTGTACAATTATAACGTATTGGTGTAAATTGAAATTAAAAAAAAAAAAAAACAGACAGAATATAGTAGAAGATTTTTCAGTGACAGTGTAACTTATTTTTAAGAATCCACTTATCCAGTGTTTCAACTTCATATTTTAAATACTGGCATTGTTGACAATATATTGACTAGTATTGTTGTCTAATTATATATTTTAATTACGGTTTTCTCTTGATAATTTATAATGATCTTTTTTTTTTACAGAACCTATTCTTTATGTTTATTTAGTTACTCTTTGATGAAGATTTTTTTTATTGATTTGAAAAAAGGCTAAATTTATAGCCTTGAAGGCTACTGAAATTAAAGACTAATTATAGACTACTCGTTTGAAATGAGGAGGGGAAAATATCTCTGAATTTCAGCAGTTTATTTTGTAACTTTTATTTAAGTATTTCATACTAATTTTAAAGCAACTGCTAAGTTTATACATTAAAGTGTTTTTTTAAAAATTTGACTAATATAAAATGATGAAATATTTTTCAAATTGTTATAAATGCATGATAATTATTTTATTATATAGATTAATCACCAATAATTAATTTCTTTTCAGGCCTACTTTTGTCAGTTTTTTTTTGGGGGGGGAGGGAAGCTAAAACTAGCTTTTTTTTTTCCCTTTCTATTTTCTTAATTTTGTTATTCAGCATTACAATGCATAAATATAAGGTTTCCTTAATTTCTTTCTTTCTCCTGTAACATGTTAAGAAAAACTAATGTTGTAAGTTGGATATAGGAAACTTAATATGGTTTAACCAACATAATTGTAGTGTTTCTACTGTTGTTATTTGGGTACGAAAAAGTATGAAATAAGGCTATATATTTAAATTTGAGATATAAAGACTATTGTAATTTAAATTTCCAATTTAATTTTATTTAAACTACTCTGTATTGTGATTCATGTTTATATCTACCATTTTCGTTGTTTTTCAATTTTTAATTAATTTTATAATAATGTTACTAAATACAATAATATTTATTTCTCTCCTTTTAATTATTTTATTATGACACCAATAATTTTTTAAATGATTTATTTTAATAATAAATAGTGCATAGCTATTTTTTTCTAATATTCATTCTTATAAATTAATGCAACTTTTCCCTGGAAAAAATTGTAATGGAGGGGAAAATTAGTTGTTGGAAATTGGACGGATTTGTTGTTTGATGCTAATTTTCATAAATTTGTTAGTAGATGTAAAGCATAAAATTGCAGCAATAACGTGAAGAATGTTAGTTATTTGTGTATCCTAGTTTTAATAAAAGCATTTTGAACAGAGAGAGTCGCTCAAATAAGTTGGATGCTCATGTGTTTTAAGAAAAATAAGTCGTTTATTATACATTGAAGCTTTTTGTAATTTAGTTTCTGAATTAATTATATTTTGCAATCGAACACTTCAAAAAAAGTATTTGACATTTTTTAAAAATTATTATTTGTGAAATTTGAATATTATTGCTAAAGTTTCCTTTTTATATACACATTTTCTTTGGGTAAAATTTTCATGAACTCCATTCCGTCGTTAAAATTTGAATGCTGTCATTACGTGATGATAGTTGCAAAGCAGATATTGTTCCGGAAGGTCGGCATTTAGTTTGGCATTTATTTAAGGTAGGCAGAAGTGACCTTGTCTGGCTTATTTGTTTCTTTTTTCATGAGATAAATCTTCATATAATTAACATAAAAGTAGCTGACAGAACTTAAAAAGCTGCAAAGTTTTTATTTTGGCTAACTGTTTTTTTTTTCTTTCTTTCTAGTGTACGAAATAATGAAGAAATATTATAATCGTCAAAATATTTGAATTGGAGATATTGACGAATTTCTGCATTTCCGCTTTCCCTGCGTTCGAAAATCTCAGGGTGTCATTGTATCTGTCAGTCTCTCTGTAAATACTATAATTCAAAAAACGCTTTGAACTAGACAGATGAAATTTGGTATATAGACTGATGACCAAATTTTTAGAACTATCAAATTTTGAACGAAAACCAGTTTCAGGAGGTCATTGCAAGTTAACTACAAAACGCAAAGAGACTGGTAAATAAAATTTGGTTACTCAGGTTTAGCATCTAAAATATAGATTCGTATCTAATTTTGAAACAAATCTGTGAAAGGCTTGTGCATCTGTTGATATGTTCTTTTTCATGTATGTAAGTACGAAAATTCGTGAACGGAATGACTTAAATGAATGAAATGAAATGTGCTATCTTGTAACTACAACTGTAGTTTCGTGTCAGATTGCGGTTTTATTCCGTCAGGAAAAGAGGTGTTCAAAATATATATTCTCATGATAGATTTAGTAAAATTGTTCGATTCATGTCAATTATCCATCTTCCGCAACTATTTTTCGTTAATACCAGGCAAAATATTTGTGACTTTATAAGAGATCCATAATTTTATGCTAGGGAAAGGGCATAAAACCTTAATTGGAGAATATGCGAGGAATTTAATTGCCATCATTTACTTGCACTCGTCATCCTCATATCATTTTCGAATTATTGATGGAGTCCTACTAAATTCGCGATTTTTCCGCTCTTCAGAACATGTGTTTCGAAATACAAGTGTTGATAAAACCAACTATTTTCTTTAAGTTAGTAATCACTCAGAATAAACTTTGTGGTTTGTGAGATTTCTTGGTTGTAATATCTGGGCGTCTGTATTCGGTGCAGGATGACACCAATAAAGTGACACCACGATGAGTATTGCGGTATGTGTCGCTGCCAGCATATCAGTGAAGATGTCGATATACCACTCTGGACTAGTTTTCGTTATCGATTGCGTAAACTACTGCATGACTTCTATTTATTTTATGCCAGTGAATGAAAATCGTGTTCTTCTGTGGAAAGCAATTAATACAAATGCAGTTTAGATAAATTACTATATTAGTTACTGATGAGAGAAAAGGTTTTGTTGGAAGATGGGTAAAGCGTATGGGTGATTTTTTTTTTTTTAACCAGTTGAATTTGTTTATTTGCATTCATGTTTTTTTTTTCTGAGAATAAAAGCAGAAAATTATGAAATGGTAAATGAGCTTCTAAAGCATTATAAACATTTTTAAATGAAGGGAAAGAAATGAGAGCGAGAGAGATTAGTTGTGAAATATTAAATAGAACAGGAATTTTTAAATTCAGTTGCTGAAAATTCATTTATTTGAAATAGCATTCTTCTGCCAGATTCTGCCTCATTTTTGAAAAAAAAAAAAAAAATTGCTTAAGAAAATTATCTTGAAAAATTTCATTAAAACTATTAAAATTTCATTAAATTTTGAAATATTACTTTTTTAGTTATTAATATTTAATACTTTATTTATTCGTTTATTTTTGAACTTCGCTGGTCACGACAAATTTTTCTGATTGAAATGGATACCATGAAAAGTTTGAGCCATTTGTTTGCTAACTTAATTAAATCAGTAGCTTGTTCGCGACAAAACAATTATAGAAAAAATGCTTTGTTCGCGTTGGTTTTGAATTTCTTTGTTAGTCATAAAACTTGCACTAAAACGTTATTGTGAATAAATTTTTTGCTCTGTCACTACTATCGTGGCATACTTGGGGTTGCCCACTCCATCTTTTTTTTTTTAAAAGAGCACATTATTAGATTTTTTTTTTTTTTTTTTTAGTATGAAAGTGTGAGCTTGTAACAAGACAATCGTTATTTCTCAGTCCTTGCGCTGCAACTTTCCCCAACGTAATTATTGAAAAACACTATTCAGCATGATGAATACTGAATCCACTGTTCGTCTGTGAAGTAAATTCCATCTACTTAACTGTTCATCTCATTTTGTTAACTCAAGAAGACGGATGTTCCGAATAGACTCAGTACTCATCTTTCACACATCACGTCTTGCATCGTTACCTTTACCTCCATTACTGACTGCCCCTCGCACTCCTCCCGATTTCAGCGCGGGTCATTTCCTTTTTCGTCAATAAAGTTTATGTTCTTTTCCATTATTACTTTCTTTTCTTCCCTTTCCTCTTCTCGTGATGAGTTTTTTTTTTTTTTTTCTTTTTCAACGATCGCGGCGTCTATCGCGTTGGCCCATCTACTTTAGCCTTGAAAACGGAGGCGAGTCAACTTCGTGGTCGCACTTGTTGCTTTTGTGTTTTTGTCTCCCGGAGACAGCTTGGTTTTTCGGAGATTTCGACCCAAGTTAGTGCAGATTTGAGTAGCGTCGGTCATTTTGTTGTTTCTTGTTTCGGTTGTTGAAAATTATTATTTTTTTTTTCGGAAATTTTAAAGTCGGTCGTTGAACTATTTAATTAGTTCAGAGAATTGAAGAAACTTTATCTTGATTTGGATATTATATCAACGGCATTTGTTTACTTCCCCTCTCTCTCTCTTTTTTTTTTTTTTTTTTTGTAATGCCGTTCTGCTATTTCTACAAAGTAATGGGGTTAGTTGATTTGTTATTTATAAGTTTTCTATGATCTTTTTAAGCGTGAGAAGCTATGGAAAAAACCACTCTTTGACATGATTATTTTCTTTCGATTTAAAAAAAAAAAATAAAGTGTGTGTGGGGGGGGGAGAGGAATTTTATCCAATGTCTATTAACCCCCCATTATATCCCAAGTCTATTTTTAATGTGGTGGAACTGCTCTATTAATAAATGGAAACAATAAAAATATTCTGCAAATTATTTTTCATATTTTGTTACGTAACGAAGGTGATCATTTTATGTACATAGTCTTCAGTTTTAAAGATTTATAGTTGTGGAATCGTATTTTTTATCATTAGTGTTTGAATATTTTAGTTTACTTTTTTTGTATGACATTGCAATAAATCCTCATATTCAATAAAAATATCTTTAAATTGCAATAGATCAGTGTGTGTTTTCAACTGTAATATTAGAAAAACAATGTAAAATTATTAGCAGTTGATTAGCATTTTCTTTTTAATTTTAAAGGCCTTTCGTGATTATTTATAACATTTATTATTATACAAAATATATGTATCCCCCCTTATAATTTGAATTCATCAATTCTGTTCTGATAAAAAAAATCCTTTGGTGGTAGATTATACCATGAAAGATATTAGCTATTGTGATAACTCATGTTTGCAAGGTATAGTAGGCTACAATGATTGGGAGAATGTGTGTTCCTATGCATCTTAAGATTGCAGAAAGATCTCTATATGTCAAAATATGTTGTTTTTTTTTTCACAACATTCTACTACATGACATGAATTTTTAATGCTTTAAACTAAATTTTACTGCGATATGCTTTTTCACGTCGCTTTAGTTTCATATATTTAAGATTATTTAATTGGAAGCAATATATTGTGTAACATTACCTATAATGTTGAATCAACAGTTAATGTAGGCATTTCATATATTTTGATAAAGTTATATAAAACATTAAAAAATTTTATTTTGTGAAATTTAAACATCAAATATCATTTGTTATTAATATATATTGATAACACATGATATTTGTTTATTGAACATAATTATATATTTGTATTATCATATTATAATATATGTATTAAAATATATTTCTATTTCTTGTAGGGTGAATTAGAAATCGACAGTGAGATTATTTTTCAGTTGGCTGCATTAGTCATTCAAGCAAATTATGGGGATTTTACAGAGTGAGTATAGTGATAAACTTTGATTTTTTTTAAAATATTGACTTGAAACTAGTAGTAATACTATGAAATCCCAACTAGCTGGCTTAATATCAAAAAGGAATTTGTAGAATTATTGAAAAAAGAAAAATCTCTAGGTGGACCGAAATTCTGTATAACTACTATGCTTATGCTTTTCAAAACATCTTTTTATACTAAAACCTATTCCTAACCATGTTTGATATACTTGATTGATGTACAATAATGACACTTGATTGTATATCTTATATAGAGTTTTGAAAAATGTGCAGTTTATTTAAATAATAAGCAGGTTTGTTTTATTTTATATAAAAACATTAAGAAAATAGATTGATTTCAAATTTATTTAATATCTAAAATTTTAACGTTTTAAAACTAAGTTGCTCAATCTGTACATGATCTGTTTGAATTAAACCTGATGTTATGTTAGTTATAGTACTTTTATCTTTAAATTAAGAGATCATCAAATAATTTTTATTCATTGAACTTATATTTTATCTAAAAAAAAAAAACTGAAGGGTGAATTTAATTTTATAAAATTTTGATTAATAAGGACAAATTTAATATATTTATCTTATACTAACCGGATATTACAATTTAAGTGTTTAATTTCTTAAATTTCTGTGTATTTTTCTGTTCAGATTTGTATATTTATTTGTTCTGTTTATCATTTAATGAATTTTTTACTTAATTTAGTGAACCGACTTTCAAAACTCATTTAAAGAGATTGCCTGTGTTACCAGCTTGTACACTCAAAGAATTCCCATCAATTGCTGAATGGTAATTTTTTTTAATGATTTTCTTATAATTGTGTAAACTAAATATATTTTTGTACATAGGACAGTTCTTTTTTAATAGTGGTATTTTAATTGTGAAAATAGATATGAAATCAAATAATCATTTTATGTAATATTAACTATCATAATAATTTTAAATTATCCTTTCTATTGTCTTTATTTATACTAAAGAATGAATGTATGTATGTTGATGCTCTACAGGCTCTACCATTTGACATAGATCTACCAAATTTGCTATACATTTATTGTGGTGGCTAGGAATGTGCACTTCGTACCTTTTTTTGAAAGTTTAATTAATTAAAAATTAAGCAAAAGTGTGTTATTTTTAGGTGATAACTTTCAAAAATATTATATTGGGTGGGAGATGCAATTTTAAAATTTTGAAAATTATCTTTTTAATGATGCTTTTTTTATTGCTAATTATGCAAATTTTTGCAATTTTTTAAAAGATATTTTTTTGTCTAATTTCTGATATTATTAGGTTACATTTTTCCCCTGAAATTCAAATCATTTTCATTGTCTCTTCAAATATTTTATTGCATGATTTTCTTCCATTGTTGAAAGCTAAAGAAGGATTCTGTTTCATGTGTAGTTGCATGACGTACAAGAAAGTTACTAAACATTACCAAGATATTCAAAAGATAGATGAACTGCCTGGTAACATTTTTAATAGGTGTATGACCGTATGGAACTGGTCTCCATTATAAAGGTTTATGTGCATAATAATCTGAGTTTAAATTAAACAGTTAAAATAATAGTCTTTATTATCTGATAATTCATAGGAATCATGAACATAGTTATATCTAAATTTATCTGAAATTTAATATGACCAATATTCCCAGAACCAACGAGTCACCAGAAATGATTGGTAATAATTGCTATAATTTGAGGAATATGATCATTGATCCCTGATATTCAATAGATTTTACTTTCCTCAACCTTCTCATTTACATAATGTGATGCATTTTATGTTTAGTTTCTTAGTATGTGAAGAGAATCAAATATACATTTTGGATCTTTTTCTTAACGGTTATGTCCAAAATTAGGTACACATCTATAATTTTGGTACTAAGAATCTCTTTTCATTTATTTCCCCCTGTTTTTAAATCATTATGTCCACATACATACAATTACAATACATCAAAAATTCGGAAATAATCATTTTTCTGAATCAGAGATTTTAAATGTAAAAACTTTGCAACATCATGATGTCAAATTTCTTGACTTTAATTTAATTTATCTGTATATATATTTTATAAAAGCATCTTGCTCTACTTGCTTTGACTGCGCAGTGGCTGAAATTTGAAACAGCAAGTATTGTCTTATTTTTCAGAAGTCTCCCATGTTTTGAAACCTGATACACATACGAATTAGTTTTCTTGTACAAGAAATTTATCCCAATTCAATATAGCACAATTTGTTATAATGAAAACTAAAAATCCATTTTGGATGGTTTCTTTTCAATTAATTGGGACCATAATGTGTCGGAAATATATGTAATAATGACTACTTACCCCCTCCCCCCTTTTTTTATGTTTGAGTTATTGCATTTACAAACTAGAGAATTTACAAAATAGTCAACATGAGGATGAATTCACTATCCATTATTTGATTTAAAAAAAAAAAAAACTTCAGTTTTCAAACTATGTGCTAAATTTTACCCATCTGGTTTATTGCATATTTGATTTGTGATCTTGTTTACTCACTTACCATATAGGTAAGACTTTTATAGAAAAATTGAACTCAAAATGCAGCAAATTCTATCTATCTGACTTCTTGTATGTTTGAGTATTAGGATCACATGAAGATTATCAGCTAGATATAAAATCAATTTTTCAAAAAATTTTTAGAAATTAAAATTTTGAGTCTGAATATTGTGGCAATTACATAATATTCTTTTTGTACTTTGTATATAAGAAAGTATAAAAATGAGAACTGAAGTGTTTATTTACAATATTTTCTATTAGTAATAGCTAATGCTAATCAATTTTCAGTGAGGTGCAAGTACTTGACCATTATAAAGTTCTTGCTGGGCAAACCAGAGGTGCTGCTATTGTTAAGTAAGTATTCATTTTTTTTAAAGCTTAAAATTAAAGAAAGCAGGTTAGGCTTGAAAGGTGGAACAATTTTGAAATTTTATAATATTTTATATATGTAAAATATGAATCCTATTCTTTATTGTTTACTTTATTTTAAACTTTTTGTTAAATTTTTAGAGCTTTATTTGAATGAAGAATTAAAAATGTTTTTAAGAAATTAACATAAGTTGATTATTTTGTTTCCTATCTTTTGCACTTTTTAGCTACTTGAGTATTGTTGAAAGTTTACCGACTTATGGTCAACATTACTATGAAGTAAAGGTATAAAACACATTCTTAGACTTATTTCTTAAAATTTATAATTGAAGTCAACAACAACATAAATATCAATTGTTTCTACATTTAGGATAAAGCTGGAAATCCTTGTTGGCTTAGTTTGAGCTATAGAGGGATAAGCCAGTATGATAAGAATGATCGACGCACACCTAGAAGGGTCAGTACTTTGATTTTTAAGAAATGTACTACATGAAATAACTGACTTCTATATTTTTACTAGTTTTTGAATATGATATTTTAAATATTTTCTCATACATATTTTTAATTGTATGTTTAGGTTTTTTTATGGAAACAATTGGAAAACTTGTATTTCCGAGATAGAAAATTTACAGTTGAAGTCCATGAAGCAAGAAGGTGATTAGTGTAGTTTTTTCAAAATAAATTTTTGTGGTGTATTTGTTTGATTGTTTCTCAAAACTTTATTTTTCCCTTTCTTTTAGAGTTGTACATACACTTAGCTCTTTCAATTTGTATGAGGATGCCATAGAAGAACCAGTTGAAGAATTTGATGATCTTTCTAATGCGATCTGTGATCCTACAACTCAGTAAGTATTTTCCTCTCATCATTCATGGAAGAGATTTTTTCTGTAAAAATTGTAGAATTTTTTCTTTGATTTTATATGATATTTTTTATTGTTAAGATTTCTTTTTGTATAAGAATTGTGAACATTAATCGTATATTTAAAGCAACTTCCATATCATCTGCTGCCTGTAATCTCTTTCCTCTCCTTCCCACTCTAAAAAAGATTTCTTAGCTTTAGTATTTCTGGGTTATGGATTTTAAACTTTAGTCTGCTAGCATACTATATGCATAGAAATGCTTGCTAATGTTTTGTTCTACTTGAACCATATTTCAAGAGCTTTTTTACATAAAACATTAGTATAAAGTGAGATAATTTTAATGTTTTTTGTTTATAGCTTATTATTGTTTACCTAAGTTTCCTTTCATTTTTATCTAGATAATGAAAGTTCTTGGAATTTTGCAAGAAAAATTTTCATGCAATAAAAGAATGGCTCTTTCGTTAAAAAATTCCTTTGATTCTGATATTGTTTTGTTAGTGAAATAACTTTTTGAAAATAAATTTGATTTATTTTTATGAAAATGTGTAGTGATTCCTTTTTTTCATATAATGATGTGAATGCAATCTTATATAGAAGCTCCTATTGAATGTTGTATTGAATGTAGTATTATAGTACTATATTATTATTTTTTTTTATGTTTTAAAATTTTTGTTTTTTTCAGCTATATTAATCTCAGGTAGGAATGCCTTTTTACTTTGATGTGTGTGTTTATATATATATATATTATGAATGCCAAAATTATCATTATTATTATTTTAGAGTATCTGTCAGTAGAAGAACATTAGCACCTGCAAGTGTCACTGTATATGTGTGGTATGCTGCATCATCTAACATTGCAAAATGCATTTGGTCTATGGCAATTGCTCAACACCAATTTTTCTTAGATCGAAATCACAGGAAGGTAAGAGCAATGCCATTTTGTTTTATTGGAGTATTTTTAAATATATCTCTTAAATATTTCTTGCTGCAGGCCTATCTCATATATTATTTGTTTTTCTTGAGATGTAACACTGTTATAACTATCTATTGAATAAGCAAATTGAATTTTTTTAAGCTATTAAGCTGCCATTTTTTGGTGAGAGTTTCATTGAATGTAAAAGCTGTGGCTGGCATGAATTTTCTAATTCCAAAATATTAATGTTAAACTATCTAATTCTTAATTTTAAAAACTGTTGATCCTAGTTATAAGATCTCAGCTTTGGAGACATGAGAGTTCCAAATTCAAAACCTTATTTTACTAAAGGTTGTTTTGCCTGGTGTGGATATTTAGAGAGAGGGATTGCAGCGCAACTATCTTATTACCCGACTATAACTCAGAAAGATAGCATCCATTTAAAAATCTGTGTTAAAATATGACATTAATAGATCTAAATGTTTAAAAATTTGTATTTTTAATGTGATATCAATATTTATCACAATACATTTTTTTATATTTAAGTTTGTTAAACTTGGATTTTTTGAATAATTCATTCATACATTGAAAAACATATTTTTGTCCGATGTTTTTACTTTAAATTCTTTTAGATGTTATATTATTTCTCAAATAGTAAATATTTCTCTGATGATGATTATGATATTGGATATAACTGTAGCAGGAATTTTTTTTTTCTTACTTAAACTTGTGTAAATAGTAATTGATACTTATTTTTTATATTTTATTGAAAGAAATTGATATCAAAAATATATTTTCTAAGTATACGGTAATAAAAATGAATTTTTTAGCATTGGGAGATCCAAAATATAGAGAAGGAAAAAGAAAATCTTTGGATTCCCATCTTGATTGTACTACATCATATATATATAACAAAATGAAGGGGGAAAAAATTCAAATAATAAATTCTAAAAGTGCTTAGAAGTTGCATATTTTTGTGTGTTAATCAGTGGGGAAATGTTGAGGGAGAGCTATATATTGAATCTCTAGTTTGCAAAAAGAGCCTGAAATTTGATTGACAAAAAAGAAGGGGGGGGGAATCCACTTCCAAATTATGCAGGTTAATATTTTTGGTTTCTAATAGGTTCTAAGCTTTTCCTTTTTTTATACATGACACGAGAAAAAAATATTTTAAGTGCCTTTTTCATTTTGAGTTTACTTATTGTGGCTAAACTTTTCAAATATTTAAAAAATAACAAAAACAAAGAAGACTTTATCATTGTATAAAAATATGCAGTTTTTTATTAAATGACAGATAGCTCAGCAAATTATGGATTGGCACAGAAGAATAAGGGAATATAATTAGATAAGGTCATTTAAATGCAGTCTGAAATGCTTAGCAGATAGTAATGCTATCATTAGGGAAGTGGGAAATGAACCTGAAAATTGAGTCAAAATGTTTATTTCTACATCATATATAAATGCCTCATCTTTTCTGTTTATCTCTGGGAGAATATGTAACTTGTAGTTGACAATCTCTAAACTGTTCTAGAAGCACACTTCCTAGAAGAGTGCTGGGAATTCAGAAAACAGCATTTGCATTCTTCTATAAATAGGTCAGCATTATGATTACATATTGTATAAAGAGACTGACTAAATAGCATATTTAAACATATTATTGAAATATGCCATTTCTTTTAAAAAGAACTCAAGTCCTGCAATTTTGGTTGCTAAATACCTTTCATTGTCAGCTCTGGAAACTGTCCATTTATCCTTAGATCTAATTTTCTTGTTGGTCTCAAAGTTTTTCTGGATTTGTTAATATTTCTATTCATATTGTCTCTTACTTTAAATTAATCTTAATTGAATGTTTCAGAGTGCCGGACGAATTGTACGTAGCTTGAGTCAGATAGCCTCTGAACTGAGTCGAAGTATACAGTCACTTTCATCTGCCAGCTCTCAGTCAAACATCAGTCGCAGTAATAGCTCAACTAGTCTTCCTACCATTGTAATTGAAGGTATTTCAACATATTCTTCAAATAAATTCTCTTAACTTATATTCTACTTAAAATAATATTTTCATTTTATCGGATTTGTCTTCATCCTATTTGAAGACAAACTGCAAATTAACTTTAAATTCATTCATTTATTTATTGAATAAAATCAAATTCATTTTTGATAGACAGAATATAAAAAGAAGAGCATAGTGAAAAACCAATACATTTGATATTAAATTGTACTTTTTTTGCAGTAGTTATTCATTTTGAAATTATTGGCTTTGTATATCCATTTACTGTATGTACAGTAAATGGATATGCTTTCAAATATGATACCACATTTCAGTGCACTGCATTGGTATTGTGATTGAAAGATGAAAGAACTTGTATTTTTCAGTTTTGTGTTTATTGTGTATATATATATATATATATATATACAAATATTGAATAACAAGAATTAAGGAAATCATTACTGTTTTCTAATGTGGAAATTTCATTTTATGATATTTGCATTGTTGATTGCATGAAAATGATATATTTCTCAAATTTTTAAGGAGAATTAAGCGAGGAGAGCCAAGCGGCCACTATTGAAATGTTAGCTGCTCTTCAATCAAGAAAAGATGCTCTTCAGGATGCTCTGAAGAAGAAGACCGAAGAACTGAAAGCTCTCTGTCTGAAAGAAGGGGTAAATTTTATGTTTCATACTGCCTCCCTCCTCCTCCCCCTTTTTTTAATAAAAAAAAAGATAATTCAAAAATTTTTGCATTTTTTTTATAATCAGTTTGATATAGATTTTTTTAGTAATCTATTTTTAAATTCAATATTTTTGTATCTTATTTGCAATTAATAACCTTTATAATTTATTAATTGACCATTTATTGAAGAAAATTGTTATAAGGAAAGAATATTTTATTACAATCTCTAGAGGAATGGTAAATCCTCTAGAGATTCTAACTTCCCTAAAACATTTCATTTGAAAGTTCAAAGTTATTTTCCTTCTTTAAGTAATTAACATAGTTCGTTTTAAATCTTTAAAGGAAATTACTGGCGAATTGCCTCCTGAGACACCATTTCAGCCAGGAGAGGCACAACCTCAAGTGAGACGTCGGATTGGAACATCTTTTACTATAAGTGACAAAGTTTTTTATAAAGTTAAAGGAAAAGATGTGAGTTCTGTATTCTTTGTTTGAATTTTTAAAATTTGTGGCATTTTATTTTTCTATATAAAAAATATGAAAATTTTAATTTTTAAAAACATTTTCTAAGTTGCAAAAAAAAAAAAAAAGTTGTGAAGTACATTTATAACAAATGTTTTTATGTTTTTGACTTTTTTGTGTAAGTCACTTATTTTTTAGTATATTGTAAAGTTTGTAGATTATATATAGGTATATATTTAAGTGAGAGATTTTCATTGAAATCGTGCTTTTACAATTTTGCATTATTTCAACTTATTCCATACTTATCTCTGAAATAATAATATATTGATTTCTTTGAATTCTTTTAATAAATAGTTATAAAATAATCAGATAATTTATTGGTATTATTCATATTTAATAATATTTAAATGCTTCATATGTATAAAAATTGTTAAGCAAAAATTTAATATATTTTATACTGTTTTCTATATTATAGACCAAAGAAGTTATTGCATATTTCGGCAATAATTCTTCATTACAAATAATTTCATCTTCCTTAAATCATATTGAAAATTTAAAAAAATAAGGATGGAAAGGAAATTAATGCAAAAATTAGAAATAATTTCTAAAAGGCAATATTAATAAATAATATGAATTCTACTTTAACAATATATTTTTCTTGCATATTTTAACTATGTCAATCTATCTTGATTTATAGAATGTAATTAATTTTCATTAAATGTAAAAGTAATTTGTGAGATGTTTTTAAGTTTATAAAATGAAGATTCTTTTTTCTTATTTGTTACAGAGAGAAACATTAAATGAGTTGGAACTTGAATATGAAATTCAAAGCAAAATTGCATCTGCTGCCTTTAAATTAGCAAATGATCATACAGCACGTAAAAGTGTCCGCAAGTTACGTAAAGTATCATATGTACAGGCTACCTCAAAGGTAATTCTTCGTTTTTAAAAATATTTTCATTTGCATATAGATTGTTAAGCAAAAATTTTATATATATTATACTGTTGTTTTCTGACTCTATATTGTAGACCAAAGAAATTATTGCATTATTTGGCAATAATTCTTTATTATAAATAATTTCATCTTCCTTAAATCATTTTGAAAAGAAGAATTAGTGGTTGTTTCATTTGTTCCCTTCAGATTTGATTCATAAGAAAAATTATGAATATCATTAAAAATATTTCATTACTGCTTGAGTGTAATAGTGAAGTATCCCATAGTTGTAAATCTACTTTGGTTGTTACCCTATTGTGATCTGATTAAATCTGAGAAATTTAAATATTAACTTACTGAAATATTTTATTTATTATTAATGAATTTAAAACGTGTAAATTAAAAATGTGTATACCTCTAAGTAAAATTATAATTATTTTGGACACTATTCCAGGTTTTACATTTTTGATTTTTTTTATCTTTAAAAATTGTTATAGAAAGTATATCAATATATTATAAATAAATAATCCAGATTCTTCAGTGAATATCTGTAACATACCAAAGAATTGAATTAGTCTGTTTTTGTTTGTTCTATTCCAAGAGAAGTCACTTATTAGTAAAATTACTTTCTTACATATTGCAAAATATTTTTCTGTTGCAAAGATTCAATATACATACAAAAACATATAAAAGATTGTATGATTTGTCCACTTTAAAAGCTTTTTTTTTTTTTTTTTTCTTTCTGAAAGACAGTCAAATTAACTTTTTGGAGAGAAAATTATGTTAACTTTTAAGACGAATTTCATTTCTTTGTGAAATATTTAATAATGCTGGGTTTTTTTTTAAATTCAATGCTATATATTATCTTTTTATTAAATTTGTATGAATATTTTTCTTTAGTTGCGAGATATTGAAGAAAAGTTGAGCACTCTGAAAAGAGAAAAGGAGAAAAAAGAGCAAAAATCTGAAAGTAAGAAATTTATATTTTGCATGTTACAATAATATTGTCATAATAATTATTTTATAATTTTTTTTATTTTAAATTGTTAATGTTGCTTAAAATTAATTTCAGCAGATTTAAAAAAAATTTACTTTTTAAAGGAAAAGTCTGTTGCTTTTTGAGTGAAATAATTGAAACTTCATAATCATGTTTTAGGCCATTGAAAGATTTTTTTTGTTGCTAGTATATTAAAAAATTATTATTATTATTTATGCATAATTAAAAGGTTTTCTTATGTAAATCATTGTTATCTTTTTAAGTTTAAGAACTATTAACTCATCCTCGTTTATGTTTGAAGAAATGTTTATTACATTTAAAATTTATAAAATTTCTTTTACAGATAATTTAAAGGATAAAAGTTTAAATGCACTGGGTTTGCCAACATCTTCTTCAGAAAACTCTATAGCAGATAAGAGCAATGTTAATTCATCATTATGTGTAAGTGTATTATTTCTCTATCTTAAGTTTTTTATTGATTAGTTTGTTTGTTACATCTGTGATATGAGATATTAGGGTTATTTTTATTTAATCCATTTGTTGCTTAGCTTCATTTAAAGCTTAGGCTTCAATAATGGTGATAAAAAAAATGAATCGCTAAATCACCCACTTAAAATAATTGGGGGGGGGGGGGAATTAAGGTTCAAGATTTTCTAAATGAAAAATAATGATTAATAAATAAATTGCTAGTCATTTAAAATTGTTAAATCATTTTAAGAACTTTTTTTAACATAAAGATAGAGATTTATTATCTTAAAGCAGTTATAAAATATTTTTAAAAAAGAGAAATTACTTTTGAACTACATGAATTAAAATCAAATGTGTTGGGGGGGGATAGAAGTTTAAAATAGAAATATTTTTCTTTCAATATTTTGTTAATATATGTTGCATGAAATCTATTTAGTAGTTTAGAAGCACATATTGTATTTAAAAATTAATTTATTGACAAAGCAAAAATGAAACAATGTGTGTGATTTTTCAGTTTCAGAAGTTAAATATAACTATTGTATAAATGAATACTTCTATGAATTTAACAGGTTAAAGTCCTGGAAGTGTGATTTGAGGGTTGACTAGTTCTGAGAGGAAGTGGGAATTCAAAAATTAAGGTGCTGAGAAGTTTATAGAGGGCTAATTATTAAAATGTTACTTATTCCATTTTTCTTTATTGTTTATTTTTTAAGCATTCTTGCTACCGCTTATTGTGAATATGCATTCACTCATCATTCATTAAAATGACATCTATCAAAGAAAAACATCATTGACATTTAATTAACATTTTAAACTATTGGAAATACTTTCTTTTTTAATTATGCTTAAATCATTTCCATCACTTTCTAAACCACAATCATTTAAAAAAAAAGTTCAGAGTCCATGTTTTACTGTTGACAATTAATAGAACTTAGAGTAATGATGATTGTGTTCTACCTATTTGATATTGTTGAATTAAAAAAAATTATGGCCAATTATATGAAGGTAGTTAAAATGTATATAAAATTAAGTTCCACTATGAGGCTTAAATTCATATTTAAGGACGTTTTACATTTGTGTAACATGGTAATATTTATAAATTGAATACTAATTCTTAATTGTGTGCTGTTATATGCATAATGCAAAAATCATTCAAATCATTTGGTAGGGCAAATCATTAAACCTTATAATACCAAATTTGGCAACTTGTTTACTCCTTAGATTTTAAGTGCCTGGCTAAAAGAATTTTTTTTGTGAAAATTTTAATTATATTTGTAATAAAAATTATTCAAATTTAATAACTTTAGAGCATGGTCTTACATTAAAATTTTTACACTATATTATAATTCAAAATATTAACTTTTCATTTGAACTTTTTAGTTTTTTTGTCTTTGCATCTTTATTCTGTAATATTAATAAATGTTTCAAAATATATATCACAACTTTACTTTTCACTGTTATTGGGATTATACTAATGCATGTTTCGACAATATTTGATGCAATTTTTTTATTGCTTATTATTTTTGCTATTATAAAAAAATAAACTTTAAAAAATAATTTGAATTCTAAAATATTATGCTCTGATGTTCCTCTTTAATACCACCACTCATATGTATAGATTTCTACGGTTCCTCCCTCAACATCCCTTCCTCAACTGGCTGAAGGAACCTGCTCTTCAGCACCTCCAAGTCCAGCTAAATGCCGGCAAAGGCATCAGTCTCTACAGCATGTTCCCATCATCACTGATGATGTTTATGAGGATGTCTTGCCATACAGTGTTCAAACGAGGAGAAATTCCTCTTCTTATTCTGCCGAATATGATGCTAGCAGCTGTGGTAGCAGCAGTCTTGCATCTTTAGGCATTCCTTACAGAAATCGGTAAGATTAGTTGTTGAAACTACTTTTAGAAATATGGGTGAGTGGGAGCTAAAGGTTTTGTTTTAGAATAATAAATTATCTTAAAATTAAAAAAAATTAGTCAAAAAAATTTTTTTTGTTTACTTTACATTGTAATATGTGTTCTGTGTTAGTTATTGTTTTCATTCATTTAATCTATAGGTAGTAAAGTATTCTGTTAAATTTTAGTTTTCTGAATGTTGCGAGAAAAATTAATTTGTCATTCTAGTATTTTTTTCTCTACATTGTATGACTATTGTAAAGAAACAGCTCATAAAGTACCAATTCAAATCGTATTTCAAAATCAATGTTTTTCAAATATCATTTAACCGTAAAAGTGAATACTTCAAATACATCTCCACTCAATATGTGACATCAATTGTACATCTACTCGCTGTTGTTCCCATCTCATCTTTTAAAGCAATACTATATCTTTTGTTATGTGTGTTGTATAATTTAATAAGCATGTGTGAATAAAGATTGGATGATAAAACTTAGACCATTTAGGCCTAAGTTATCTCATCATATGCAATACATTACATATATTCTGTAAATATTTGCGGTAGTTAAAAATTTTGAAAATATTTAATCGTATTTAAAAAATGATTTATATTTTTCAGATTTGAAATTGTAATTTTTAATTTTCAGTCTTATTAATTTTCATTTTTTTGTGGGGGGAGAGGGTATTTAACTGGAAATATAATATTGCATAATTTGTTCCTACTTAATTCGAAAAATACTCTATATCAGTTTTTCCCAACCCTTAAAGGACCATCTAGCCAGAAATAGAACAATGTGCAGATCATCTCTACTCCTCGTTTGGAGAAGCAAACCTTTTGGGGATTCTCCTCCAGAAAATTTTTGCAAATTAATTTGCTAAGAATTGTATTTTATGGCAATTTTATAGTGCATTTTCCTGTTAAAACTCTCTAATCTGTGTCTTTCTAGTTGTTTATTGATAGTACAAGTTTAATTGCTGCATTTAAATATACATAGGTTATGAAAATTATTCTAATAATAATAATTCTAAACTTTTAAGACATTTTAATTTATTGTCTGATAACTATAATTCACAATGATGTAGTGAATGCTCACTTTCATTTGAAATGCATTAATTTGTTAATACATATTCTTTTAATTTGATCATACTGGGGAAAATTTAATTTATAACTTTCACAAATTGTTAAATCTCATTTGCACTCAGTGAATTTTGTTTTATTATTAAAATTTATTCTTTCATTTTAGATTTGAAGCCAACCTAGACATTGAGGGTACAAATCACTACAGTGTTCCAAATCGTCGTGCTAGTCAAGTCTTCAATGATACAGATATTTTGTCTGACACCAAGAGTCAAGATACTGTCAGTCATTGTTGTGTTGATGTCAATAATCCTGGTAGATATTTGAGCACACCATTATCATGTTCATATGATGATAGACTGTCTTATAGTAAAGTAGGGAGTTACTCTTCTTCTGTGAAAGACTGTACCTATGACAAAACCTCTATTGATAGCAATTGTATAGATAGTGTGAGTTGTGCTGATTCTGCTTATTTACCAATGACTTATGGAACAAAAGTTAGTGATAAATTTAATCATTCTTATTCAGAGAATTCATTGCACAGAAGTCGGTCAGGTTCATTACATCGTCAGTTGAATCAGATGCACATAAGTGAACCTCATTTGAATCTTGACAGTGTTGATACAGTAGATTCTATGCATCATGTATATAGTGTTCCTTCACTTAAGAATGTACTCCGTCCAATAAAAAATGGCATTGTTGCAAATTCTACAATGTCCGATTTCTGTTCTGGCATCAGCAACCAATCCATAAACCAAGTTGCTGATTTAGTTCAAGCATCAGTTCTTTTGCAAGATTGTAAAAGGGCTGCTTCATCTAGTTTGTCTGAATTTAGTGCTCCTAAAACTAAGACAAAGGAATGGACAGAAACTTCCCTAGATTCACCTGTTGTTGAACGAAAACGGAAGCCTAAATTGCCTGAAACATGCCCTCAAACAGAACCCACTCAAGCAGCTCATTGGCTTGAAAATGGTTTGCCACTTGTTCCAGACCACTCTGACTCATTTTATACATATCCACATTCACAGCAATCATTTTATGATGATCGCAAATTTAGTCCAAATAGTTCTGATCTTAGAAAATCACCCTCTCCTCTTCTTGTACAAGGCAACTTCCCAGGTAATTTTGCAGAGCACAGAAATGCAAACATAAAATGTTCATTTCCGTCTCAAAAACCATGTGAAAGTCCCAAGTCTAGATGCAGCCGATCTTTATTTTCTGATGGTAACCAGTATCATCATTATGAGAACATTACTGAGTTATCAAATGAATCCAATAATCTTCAACATAATCAGTCACATCCTTTTTATGAAGATATGCATCCGCCATGTGACTATAATTTAAATGCTATAAAAATGGCACAAGAGAAAAATACTCAGGCTTTTAGGCATCCCAATCATGATTTCATTGATCAACCACCTGTTAATTTTTCTGTTGCACAACCACAAGAACCTCCGAAACGTCCAACTAAGCGCATTAATGCGGGTGACTGTTTTATATCTGAAGGTATTACTGGAACAGATCTTTGTGAATACAGCACTTCACTACCAAATGATATTTATGAACCTATCACTTTCCAAGAAGACATGTCCCACCGTTCCACTTATCCACCAAAACAGTCTGATGCTACCGAGCCTGTTCATCAGTATTCACAGTCATATGTAGAATCTCTCCCACCCGAGATTGATAATAATCCTCCAATTGTGCAGAACTGGCAACATTTCTCGCCAGGCTCTACAGGAATGGATAATTCATCCATTTCACCTGTGCCGTCAACTATGAACTTTTCTCCTAATGTGGAGGTTAATGTTGTATCTGTTGGTCATTTTCAGCCCTACTGGGAAGAAACAAAACCATATGAGATATCAGATTTTTACAAGTATAGTACCAAGCATAGAAGACAGCAGAAGCCGTCCAGGGAGACAAAAGAGAACCATTCCCTCCAAACACTTGATGAGAGTAGTGATTCAAACCAGTCTCTGTTTTATAGTCAGAATGTTGAAAGTGGAAGTGGTTTGAATCATGACAGTAATTGTCCTATGAACCATCACCAACCACAAGAGCTTGTGTCTTCTAATGTTTCTGCTTTTAATAGCAAAGAATTAGCAGATTCTTCTGTAAATTTGTAAGTAATTTTGTTCATATTTGTATTTTTAATTTTAATGATGTTTTAATTTTATTTCAAGCTTAGAATATATCATAAATGATTACTAATGATTTCATATTAATGTTCATTTTTACTGTTGATTATGTTTATCAGGATTTCGTATGGTCAATTGATATTTCACTCGGACATCTATTTATTAGATTTAAACTTTGGTGTCAAATATTTGCTTTATTACTCAGTTTTGCATGGGATAAATTTAAATCCCTCATGCATTCATTTTAATTAATTTTATTAATTATAAATATAAACTTATTTCTTCATTTGACTTTATAACATTTTTAGCTTCTTGTTGATCATCAGAAGCATTGAACAATGTTAACAGATGCATCCTAAAATAATTTGCCATGATTATTCCATTTACTTATTTTTAGAAATGTTTACATTCTGAATTTGAATATATCACAACTGACCTAAAATTGAATCTCGGAAAGACGTATATTTTATGGTGTTAGTGTTCATTTTTTTGTAGACATTCTTATGATATATATATAAATTATATATATATATATATATATATAATTTTTATTATAATTACATTATATTATACATTCTTATTTTAGCCTAAAGGCTTGAGTTAAGAAAATCAGAATTATAAAATTACCTGTATTTGTTGAAAGATCTATATTAGATAGGCAAATAATATATAAATGTTATTTCCTTATGTATTGTTAATTAGAAGGGAGTAAAACTTTAAAACCAGTATGAATATTTGAATCTTATGTACAATCCTCGTGAAAGGTTTCTTTTAAGTAACAAATATACTAAATATAAATCCTTGTGCTGCCTATTTGGTGGTAGCAATTTCAAAAGATTTTGGTTTGTTTGCAGTAGCAATTTTATATACTTGTATCTCCTTTATAATTTCAATTTTTATGTATATATAGTAAAAATATATTTTCATTTTTAAATTTCTTTATACTTGCTTTTTCTTAAGTGTAGAGAATTGAAGAAATAGGTAAAACTAAATTTGTAATATATTAAATAAATTTTTAAACTCTTCCAGCAACTATGAAAATTCCCCCAACTCAGTTTTACGGAAGAAAGAAGATCTAGATAAAAGCCTTTCATTAGGTGAAATGGAACTTCGTATATCTTTAGCTGATACTTTTCATGATGAAATGGTAAACTGGTATCAAAACCAAGATTCTGTTAAAAAAGCAACTTTAGTTTGAAAGATGGCACAAATGCAGATAGCTAGATCTTTTAGTTGTAAGTATATTATATATATAATATTACTGGATTTAATTTTTATTTATGCACCAAGTTGTTTTTGATATTGCATGCTTTCAGTATGGTTTTGTATCTATAAAAATGAATTTGATTACAGATAAAAAAATTAAAACTCAACTTGTTTTGTATGTGTAAAAATGATTGCAATTGATTTTTCATTCCCTTCTTGATGTACTGTAGTTATGAAATTTTATTTGGTCATTTGTTTTTGATAGTATATTATTTTAATACTTGAGCACTTTTATGGATAAATTAAAATTAATAGATTAATTAATAAGTTGCATGATCTGATAGTAAATTTGAGAAAAACTGGCTTTAAAATTCTATAAA
Organism: Argiope aurantia; assembly: GCA_026543865.1. NCBI lineage: Eukaryota > Metazoa > Arthropoda > Arachnida > Araneae > Araneidae > Argiope > Argiope aurantia. The sequence goes on along the minus strand of JAPMOR010052242.1, from coordinate 1,500,165 downwards.
AATTTACTTTATAGCATATTGTTATTAAAATGTTGAATATATATTATCAAAACAGCATGAGGCACAGAAAACGTTATAAGGAAGTGAATTTAGAATGGAATATAATAAAAATTCTTAAAACCATTATTAATCCATTATCATGATCGCTTAGAAGCAAGATGTGTTTTTATTGTCTCTATTTATTAGGTTTACAACCATTTGTCAATTAAAGGGTTAAATAATACTGCCTATCACAATTTTGTAAGAAAAAAATACTCTCTTGTTAACAAATAATTTTTTTTTCTTTCCCCCCCATTTGATATGAACATTAAACTGCACATTGATACTAGATGCGAGGGGGAAAAAATATTTAAAATATCCATAAATGATTGCAAAAAATTCCATTCTGCCCTTTTAAAAATAGAGATGGTATTCCTTGTTAAATGAAGAAATATTATTTAAAAATTAAATTGTATTAGAAATGTGGCTTAAATTCCTCAGTGTTCGTGGAAATCGTTCTTGTCACCTTTACAATTTTATTTTTGTATCATGTTTTTGAAAAAAAAATTACTTTATTTTTATTAAATTCAGTGAGAGAGATAGCTATCAGAATGTGCATGGATGGTTTAGGTTTCTGTCTCAAAATGGACATTGTTTTTGTGGCATTTGAAGGAAAGATAATTTAGGACAACTAAGTTTACACTGATTAAAAAAAAAGTATTCAACATACAATGGGGGAAGGCTAGTGGATAGTAAATTATAATTATTGAAAGGATAGTATTGTTGACAGAATTAGTCTCAGATAAAAAGATCAAAATGAAAGTGCAAAATCTGCTCATTGATTGACCCAAGTTTTTTGAAAATATATTTAAAAAAAATTAAAGTAACAAATGCTAATTTCAAAATTAATATTGGATCCTTTGCCTCTTTTATGTATAATTTTTACTAAAATATTTATATAATTTTAAAATACATAAGCTTTAATATGAATATTCAATTTAACCTCCCTGTAACTGTATTGTTATTGAAAGACGTTACAAAGTATTTGAGAACATTCTTTATTACTATCCTTAATTGTTAGAATTTCAGTTTGTTATATTTAATTTAAATTTTACTATTATCTAGATAACTTTCTTTTCCAGATTTCTACAAATCCTAAAGGTGTTTTTATTCAAGAAGTCCTGAAAAAATATTTGTACATACGGTTATGTATTTATTTTTATTGTATATATTGAAAAGGATGTATAAAATGAGACTATAAAGTTTCTAATATATACTGTATCACTGATATCTGCATGATTTCTATTTTTATTCATTTATCCCAAAATTTGTACACACAAATCATCTAGCTACATTTTTTTCCTCTACAGAAAGCTATATTGGTAACTAGAAATTTTAACACCACAGCAGCCAACACTTTGCTAAAGTAAAATGACATCAAGAATGTAAATGCATATATTATGCTGTAAAATAACTTAGTCAAAATGTTATCTTTTGCACAAGAGGAGAAAAAATATTGGAATTAGCCAAGCACTTTTTCAATTTTATCACAGTTTTTTTAGTCATGCAGGAATAATTAATCTTAAAAACATTTTAATATAATAAAAACAATCTTTGAGTCTTGATTTAGAATACACTTGGAATGTTATTTACAAAATAAATACTTAAGTGTTCCAATCAATTACAGCATCACTTATGTTGGTCCCCCAAACATATCTTGCATGCACATTTAATTGCAAACTGCCACCGGTATGCAAAACACCACAATAAATAAACATTCAACAATGACTTAAAACTCAACATGTTAAATAAAAACAAATAAGATAATACTGCACAAGTACATTAATGCTTACAATTTAAGAGTGTAAACTGAAATTAGATCACCTCATATCTGCTCTTTCGCAGCTGATTATTGGACATGATCGGTGACTTATGATTCAGATTCACAATAGTCTGAGGAATGGCACAGTCATTGTAGTCGATGAAGTCGCAGATGACTATATTTAAGCCATGTGGTCCGGGATGTTTGTCTTCAAGCCATTTAAGTAACTGCTTATTGCTTTCATTGACCAAAACACTTCTCAGATTTCCCAGCAGATTCCTCATAATATAGAACAGATTGGGTGTAAGAACGGATTGTGAAACAAAGAACTTCCCAGCCTCTCGCCTTCGTTCATAACCTCCCGTCAAGAAAGCAAGCAAATTCTTGATGCTCCTTGTATTGGGCCATGGATTTGGAATAGACTCTGCAGGCCACAAGAAAGGGTGGTACTGTGCAACTGGATCACGGTAAAAGACAATGACTTGAAATCCTCTCTCCCATAACCAAGAAAGTGTAAATTCTGTGAGATCCGCAACATAAGGACATAACATAGAGCCCAATATTTCCATAAGTTGGTGTAACAGCTTATGATGATCAAAATGATTCATTTCATACAAGTGCTGGAAATCAAGAAGAATGACTTCTTTGGGGTGGGTATCCAAAAATTCATGCATTGTTTCAAGAATGTTTTTAGTTTCTGTCCCATACAAACCATGCACAATGTAGAGGAATCCATCTTCAGGTTTCTTTGCCACTCTTAGATCGAAATATCTTATTCCAGCCTCAAGTTGTTGCTTGCAATCAAAGGCTTGGGTACAACTCCAATTGTAGATGATTCGCTTTGAAAGGCAACTTGTTGCACGAATGAAAAGAGAATTGTAGAGTTCTGGATCATCAGGAGCTATATCAGAATGTGGAGTCAGAGAGGAACTTAACGAGTCATGTGAACCTATAAAGAAAATAATGGAAAATCTATTCATATACAATTAATCTAATAGCATTTATTAGCAAATTCTTATAAATGCTATCTTACTGTCTATTTAGATGTTATAATTATGTAACCTTTTAAGAAAACATTTAATTTAATGCTTTTGGGACTGTGTCATATTGAATACAATGGTAAACTGAAATCTAAATAACTTTTTTATAAAAAAAAATTCATTGCTGCTTTCTATATTTTTGAATTTGAACCAGATAACTTGAAGAAAACAATTGTTTCCTAGTTTTTCGCATATTCTTTAGATCATTGCTTTATAACTTAAATATGAATTTTGATCAAATTAAATATCATACTCAGGCAGGCATGTCTTGACAAATTTTATTTGAAAATTATACAAAAAAACTTAATTATTTGTAGGGTTTTTTTTTTTTTTTAAAGCTGTACATATTAAAAGAAATATCCTTCTCTTCAAATACACTTGAGTACAAAGCTTATCACCCCCCCCCCCCAATTTAATGACCAGAGTAGGCAGAAAACACATCATTGCCTAATAGAAACTATGGATAAATAAAGGTTGCAATTAAGGATATCTTGACTGGATTAATTAAGATATTCTAGCATTCTTGCTTCAAATTATGTAAGAAAACTTGGCACATTTAGTTAACAACCATCAAGAGTTAAAAACTCTTGTACTGTGAATCAGTGCAAAATCCTTGATTTCACAGTACAATTAAAAATTGCTTTTGCAAAGTTGAAGACATGTTTATTAGTTGATACACTACTCACTGTAATTAAATTATTGATTCTAGAATAAAATATCATCAGTTAACAGAGGAAATATACCAACTCAATCTGAATTTCTATAATATTCTCAATTTCAAATCTTTTGTGTATGTGAAAATATCGACATATCTTCCTTTAATTTAACAAAACTTTTGAAGCAAATTAAATATATTTAAAATTATAAACATGAAATCGATTCTAGATTGGAAGTTATTTTAATTACAATTTCAGACAACAATTAAAAACATTTTATACCGACTATTTTCATATTTGTAAAAGAATACATAATTACCCAATATTTAATAATGGTATATTTTCATTACAGTTACAGGCAGTGTATGTTTAATTATTATTCTCATTGTATTATTTAAAGATTATATTTATTAATATCTTTTCCTAAAAAATTAAAATCTGAATTATATTGATGAACTCTTTACACTTTCTAACATATTATAGATAAATTAATAAAACAATTAAGAAAAATTATTATTGCTAAGAAATTGAATGTGTAAATGTTAATTATTTTTCAAGTGCTATTACTTGAGTTGACCAACTTATTTTCCTGGAATATTAGCTTTACAGAATGTTAAGCTATTCTATTTAAAAATTGCTCATTATTACATGATAAAATTAACAAATATGAAAATAGATATAATTAAAATTTATTTAGTAATGGCCTTAAAATATTATAAAATAAAACCATTTTACTATATAACACATAAAATTGGAAAAAAAAAAAAAAACGATATTCAAATTTATAAATTCTAAATGTAAAGCATAAACATGAATAGATATTGAAGTCCAAAGCATTTTTTATATTATATTATAAAGAAAACAACTTCTATTTAACCATAATTTCAACAGTGGAAATAATGTATGAATAAAAGATTTAAGTAAATACAGAAAATAGATGGATGTTTGAGTAATTTTTTTAACTTGAAACTAGTTTTAAATCTGATAAATAGATGTCAACTTGAAGCTAGTATCACTATATATATATATATTATATACACACACACAGGGCGAGTTAAACTTGATTTATCTAATGAAAAAGGATGATAGCAAAACCCATATGGATGATAAAACATTATGGCAAACCTGTCTCATCTCTTGCCACTTGCAATGATGGATATAGCGATTATGCTAGCAATTGAACAAAAATCTTAATTTAAAAAGTTTGGAAGAGACAGAGGTAAAAATACATATTTTGAAGGAGTGGAAAAAGTCCTATAAGATGACGTCATCTATCGTGATATCTGAATTTAAAGCCAAACTACAAGAGCAGAAACCTTGGTGAAAAGTAAAATCGGACTAAAATCTTTAAATGTTGAATACCCTTCTCTCTACAATATGTCAAATTTTTTAAAACTTGTCCATTCCATCGGTTCCCTACAATAAACCATTGTGTACTATTTTAGGAGAAATCCGTCAAAAAGAAAACACGAGAGGCCATCGTTGCTCCTGATTTTAATTTTATACCCATCTTAAACAAGCGGTTTACAGATAGAAAATTTTAAAGCCGAATAAGAAAAGTAACATTTAACTTAATAAAATTAAAGTAAGTCGGCCGATATATTCATATTCGAAAGAATTCATACCGGCGAATTTACGTTCTTCCCATTTATCCACCATCATTTCGTTTGCAGACTATTCGGTAAATGTCTATTTTGAAGACTGCATATTTCAGTGAATTCAATTTCTCTTGGACTCATTAAATTAAATCTAAGTTTGAAAAAATTAAGTTTCTCTTGAATAGGATATTGATATGAATTATTGTAAGCTCATTCGAAAGTTGATAAAATGGACAAGTTTTGTCATTGTAACTAAAACGTTATTGCCGGAATTCATAATTAAAGATTTTGATGACACTTCGATTTCCATTTCACCAAGGTTTCGGTGCTTTTAACTCGGCTCCAAATTCAGATATTCCGAATAAAAAGCTATATCTCATAGAATTTTTTTTATTTTTTATTCTTTCAAAATATGAGTTTATTTTACAATAACATCTATAAAAAAATTTAAATTATGAATTTTTCCCCATTGTTAGCGATTGCAGACATGAACATTTTTGCTTCATTTTAAAAAGTTACAGTCTCTCTCCTTTGCAATATGTTTGCTAAAATTAGAGTTGTTGAATTTGGCAGTCTTTTATGCAATGCAGATAAATATCATTTAGTTAATATTGTTCAATATAGTGAAGTATTTTTCATCTATAAACAGTTGGACAAACTTCTTTAAATTTTATAGGAAAAATTACACCAATTATGAGGTGAAATTTATTTTTAAAGACTTTTCTAAGGCTCAATAATTTAAATATAAAAAATAAACAATGGATTATCATGAAGTTTCATTCCTTTAGCATTTTCACATTAACTGTTTCAAGATTTTGTTTTTATGTTAAATAATAAAGTTGGAAAATAAATAAGAATGAGAAATGTGTTATTACTTGGACAGAAAAACTGGTATAAGGAGAGCACACTTCCCAAAAATATATTAAATAGAATTAATACAGTATTATATTTAAAACTACCACAGATTTCTATATAAGTTATTGAAATGTACAAAAGCTGATTGGCAACTTTGTTCAGAATTTCAAATGATTTTTATACAACAAATAAATAGGTTTAAAAATCAGAGTTATAAATGCACCAGTCATAAAGATTCTATCATTTCATTTAATTAAACTTTTATATCACATATGTATAAAGTAAAAAATAAAAAAAAATTATTTTTAAATTTTCATTTCCAATAGTTTTTTTTTTTTATTTAAGCATATTTTTTTAAGAATAATATATAATTTAAATCTTTTTTTAACCATATTCATGGTAATCAGAAAAGTTGCTTGCTCTAAATATTTTAACAAAATATCAATAGTCAGATCCATTTCAAAATCAATAAGATATAGGAAAGTATATTTGCAGTGAATCTAAAATAGAATTATGTTCCAAAATATATTATTAGGAATTCAGATATGAATAAGTCAGAAAAAACTAATCATATTCAGATTAAAACTAAATTAAAAATCAGTAGCAATATCAGAAAACTTATTTGACTAATATTACTTTAAATAAACGATTTTAATTTCTTGCTTCACTTAGAATTTTTTACATATATCAATGATGCTACCAATCCCTCCCTGGAAAATTAGACATTAAAATTTCTTTTAAAAAATTGCTTTGTTTTCTTTCATCACAAAACAATGCTAAATACATGGATTATATATTATATATAGTGCTTAAACTGTTACTTGAGTTAGTACTTTCATTAACAGTAATTTTTTTTTCTTTGATGAAAAAATCAACATCTTAAAAATAAATTTAAATAATAAAATAAATTAAATATAAAAATAAATGTAAGTATAAAAATATTGGTTTTAAATAAATAAATAATAATAAAGATTAAATTAAATTTCTATTAAAGATGATGTTCAATTTCCTTAAAAAGTTTCAGAATACAAGATCAAATTTTTTTTTTATCTTCGATTCTAGATACTATTTTTCAAGTTTCAATATTTATTTTTAAGATTAAAGAAAAAGGATACTTTAGCCAAAGAAATATGCAGGTTTGAAAATCATGAAGTGATTTCAGAGCTATTATGGGCACAGTTGAGGAAATTCTTACTGTGGATCAAACAGACTAAAAGGAAAAAAATTTAAAAACTTTTTTTTAATAACATTATGCTAATTATAAGAGGGGTGGAATGGCTTTCATTTTGAGTTGAACTAGTTCTTTTGATATCTAATGAACATGGAAGAATCAGTAAATGAGCAACAATTTTGGAAGTGATTAACAAATAATCTTTTTAAAATTTGGGTATAATATAAAGTTATAGTTTTTAGCAGCATAGTTTTATGGGAAATTCCTAAAGAGTTTTCAAAACATAAATAATTTAAAATAATATTAACATTCATATGAAAATCATACAAAGCTAAAACATCACTTGTAGATGCAGATCAATAATGAATTTTAATAAATGATGATAGTTTGTATAAATCAAAAGAAAAAATTTTCCCATTATTATTGCTTACTACAGCAGTATTTAAGTTTTCACCCTCCCCCCCCCTTCCATTAAGAAAACTAAACTTGTATTTAAAAAAAAGGAAACAAGAAGGTTATTGGTAGCTTCTCAAGTACTTTTATATATTAAACATTTTTGTCTTATTATACAGAAGGCAAAATTAAACCTTTGGAATTTTATTTAGAAATTAAAGGAAGAAAACTAAATAGAGTACTATGTCCTGGTACCTATTAAATCATTGAGATGGAATATTTACAACTTTTTCCATTTATTTTACTTAATTACATTAAAATGTAATATCCTGAATTTAATAATACTGGCAAATATTTAAATATAATATAGGTCAATGTATTATTTTCTTCATATATGCATGATTCACTTAACAATAAAATCAACTCCAATAACTAAAAAAGACTTCAAATGTTTTTATGCTATTCAACTCTAAGCAACCACATTTTTAAAAATAATGCATATTCATCTTTGAATGCAATAGGTAATAAGCTATTATAAGACGAGAGCGTACATAATTGACTTTTGATTTACATACACATCCTTGAATTGGCTTGTGTTTCTTAACTGAATTATGATATTATAAGATCATTTGTCTAAATTTTATTGTTTTACATAAAATAAAAAAAATGAAACATCTTATATTAATTGCAATATATAATAATGGTGAAATATCAGAAATCTATAATATGAATGAATTCCTAAATGATAAAATGAAACAGAATTTGCACATGTTGAAATTGCACAATATGCAACAAAATGATTAGCTCATCAATGCCCAATGACCTTTTTTTGGGGGACGGTTATGAAAAATGTGACTCAATTTTATATAAATAAACATTTTAACTTTAAAATTGTACTAATCTGTTATTTTAATTTCTTATTAACTGATGGCAGCCCATAAATGATATAAAATGTATTCTTAAACCCTTTGGTTTTAATGTAATTATGAAAAAGAAAAATGTAATTTAAAAAAAAACCTTTTTTTTGTCTTCAAAAGATTTAGTAGAAGCTCTTACTATCTCTTTTGATTCTTACTTTATGATTAATAAAATTATCAACTTTTCAGATTAATTTATTAAATACATGAATGTAAAACTGAGCTAATTTTTGTGTTACATATAGGTTAAAAGATATTTTATAAAATATGTTTTTGATTATACCTTATTACAATTGAAGTGTGTTCTGAATTAATATTTTTGAATAAATGAAACAAACAAAAAAAACGTAGTGAAAAAATTAGCATAATACTTCATGTTATAATTTGTTTTTTTTTAATATTAAAAAATTGTAAAATCAGACACTACTATCTTTTTCATTTATTAATTCCAATTAAATTAGCAATATAGTAAAAAAAATCTTAAAATATTAACTAAGTAACTAAGATCACCTAGCTAATAATAAAATAAGTCAGTTTCACAAGAATTCAAAATAAAAATAAAAATTATTTTGCTTTAAATGAAAATTTGCTGCACTCATCCAATCAAAATGACGAAATCCCATCTTTGCACATGACAACAGCACTTATATGTATTTATTGGCGATTTCGAAATTGAAATAAAAGTGCTACGTGTAAATTTTATTATATTATCTAAGTAGGTAGTCTTAATGGATTTACAGATACATATATTTAAAAAATGTGCAGAAATCTGGAAAATTAAATCTAGACAACGCTTAAAATATTCAAGTCGCATCCCGCCTGTTAATACGAATCTATATTTAACCCGTCTGCACATAAACACAGAGCTTGTCAAAATAATGAAGAAATTCATTTCGAATAAAAACAAGAATATTTTTACCAGGAATAGCCAAACAGTGCAAAGGCAATGAATGTGCTTCTTCAGGTAAATTTTCCATCCATCGATCCAGACATTTCTTATTTTTATCGAATTGTAAATCGACTTCGACCAAGTCGTTGGAATCCATGATCACAACAAAACCGATCGATTCCGGTAGTTGGTTTCTGAATCTGAAGTCTAATGTTATGTTGCCACTCACACATTAATTTCTAGAAATTTCGTTGTTTATACTTGAAATGAATAAAAAAAAATGTCATATTATTTATTTCTAACAATTATGTTGAAATGGTACCTTTAAAAATAAATAGTGCCTAATATCGTGCATTTTTTGACTAAATGTTTTCGCTATTACAAAAGATTAAGATACTTTCACTGAAGGGGGGAAAAAATATTCAAAAATTAGTTTCTGTTTTCTTCCTTTACTATTTTTTATACATTACAGTTGAAATTCAATTTCAACCAGTAAATAAAGAAAACATCACTACTGCGCTTATTTTTCTGAATTACAAGAAAAATTAACCATTTTTCCACTACTTGAATGAAATCATATTAGAGCAAGATATTGCACAATATTGCCACAATGCACTCGATGTTCTGAATATTTTACAATGCTGTGAATATGTTATCATAATATTACAAGTATTAAAAGAGATAATAAGAAATTGGTTTACTGTGCTATCTTTTCATCTTTTTTAAGGTACTGAGCTCAAATAGTTTTGTCTAATAGCTAGCGACATCAAATCATACAATATTTTATCGTGGAAATTTAACAATGAATCGCGTTCACTTCGCACATCAAGAGACAGTAAATACAGTCTGTATGTTCTCAGGTTTTGCTTTTTGATATGACCCAAGTAGTATCACAAAACATCGCATAATATTGGGCAATGTTATATTATACACTAATAAATAAAGTTACACATAATCATAAAATATTAAACAGTAACAGTGCATTGAGTAATATTATTCAATACTGAAAATCTAAAATTTATTTATTATAGTATAGAAGAAAATGTAAATTTTAATTATCCGTATAGCATTTCTCTAGAATACTACGGGCTGCTCTTGTTAAATCTCATGTCTAAGCCAATTGCAACTTACTGTAAATTTCGAGCCCTAAACTTTTGGGTTGATTAGCTGTATCTTATCCATTGGATTAATTAGGCTTTAACCGGAAAATTATATTATAGTAAGGGATTGTCACATAAGGAGTTCTATTCTATATGAAGTAGTATCAAATCTAATTCTGAATTTCCTGTAAAATTAATTCTTTACAATTCCAGGTTGGTAACGCAACTTAAGAGATTTTTCATTCGGAACCATGATTTACTATCTGAATAAATTAAGCTAGAGCCGAGAATCTTGCCGAGAAATGCAGACGCATGAAACAACATGAGCATTTTTAGTAAAATTTTATTTTATCTCATACACTTTTGTAACAGCTTCGACAAGAAGGAAATATCATCCAGGCAGAGATCAATCGCATGTGCAGCCAATTACTTCAAATTTGTACATGAAGATCAATACAGCTTTTATTATACATCTGGCCTCGGCATAGCCTAGAATTTCTGTCATAGATACGCATTGCCTTTGTGGCATTTTATTCCATTGAAATAATAAATCTTTACGAGTTCTCATATTTTCCTTGTAATTAGCATATAGCTCAAAATGCAAGAGAGCAAGATATCCAACATGCATTTCACAAATCCTTTTCTTTCATCTGTGCGACGATGTTAATATTTATGGTGTCTAACGCCACATTAGAAAATCCACGAATGATCTCTTTTCGTTTCGAGGGAGATTCAGTCGGCAGGGAAGAAAACAGAAAACACAATTTAAAATGTGATGTAATTTAAAGAGAAAGTCGTAGTCTGGTGAGCATTGTAATAACGAGCCATTTTCTTCATAGTCCATCTAGTGCCAACGATTTCTGTTCTACACATACGGTTCCCAGGCCTATTATGATTTTTCACTGTGGATGTCACATTCCAATAAAGAGAGTATATGCTTCTGTTTGAAATTTTCAAAATTGTTTCACTATAACTGTTAGAGTTATGTTGTTCATGTGATTCTTGAAAGCATACCCAAAGCTAAATCTCATACAACTTCTGTGTTTGGTATAATAACTAAGGCTCATGTATCGGGATAATTTTTTATAATCACCCTGTATTCAAAATAACAGAATAATTTACGTAGCCATTATTACAGGTCTGATTTCTCCAATTTTTGTTTCATGTGAAAGCTCCTGACAGCTAGAAATGTCATCAATGGTCGGCTGACCCCTAACAACCACCATTTTCGAGAGTAATAGAACAAAAACACTATTTCAGTCTTTAACAGTCAGTTGATTCACTGTGAACATTGTTTGAAATGAATTTGCATTCTTAAGTATTAATTTAATATTAGCGATTGTTTTTGTGAAATATTTGGAATCATCAATTTATAATTATAATATTATATATAAGTAACCAATCTAAAGTTAGAAATATTTTGAAAACGAAACTAAAACGAAACGAAATAGTTTCAGAATTGCAACTAAAAATTATTTTTTATTCAAACTAAAACCAAAAAGGGAATAGGAAAAACATCAAAATATTTAGAGAGCGCAAATGCAGCTACATCTAGAACACAAATGAATTGAGACAAAATTAATAAAAATCAAGTTAATAGGAAAATCAAATTAAACCAAATAAAAAAAGAATCCGGCCTGAAGACTTTTTCAATGGTCACCCTCCGGCAGAGATTCAAAAAAAGGGAATTTTTTCTGTGAAGGAATGCAGACTAAACAGTAAAAAAAAAATGATTCCTCGTGACCCGAAAATCCCCTGAAATTAGGCCCAAGAGATATACCATTTTAACAGAAAGGAAAATACAAAACGATAAATTAGAAGAATACATCCACTAATAAGCAAAAATACAATAACAAAAATACCATATAATAACACTCAAACCAGTAATGCAAAGAAAAAGAAAAGAACATACCAGTAGCAGTCAAAGAAATTTTAAGCTATCAGTTGTGATTCCCGCTTATTTAACACCCCCAAGCTAACGCATTTAAGGTAAAAAACAATTGTAGGGTCTCAGCGCCATCTATTGAGTGATCTAATATGCAAGGAAAGTTCTATTTTTATTTTAGGTAAAGGATTAATCCCAAATCATACTTTGTTTTATCAAAAAGTTGATATTACAGTAGTTCCTTGGAAATTCATTATTAATTAAATTTTTAATGAGGTTATTTGATGCTTCATTATAGGAATTTTTATTATTGCAAACCCTTTTGATCCTGTTACATTGTGAGAAAATTAGATTTTTGAAAATTTTAGAGTTTAAATTGGAATGATAATTACAAAGTTTCGTTATTTTAAAGTTGAATTCATCCCTTTTATCGTAGATACCAACTATTGTTTTATCATTAGCAATTTCGATTTTTAAATCCAGAAAGGTAGCCTCAAATTGATTTTTATTTGCTTCTGTTAGAATTAAATCTTTTGGATAGCCATTAGTAACAATACTAGTATTGTCTAAATTTATCAAAAGTAGGTCATCAATATACCTCCATCCGTTTATTAAATTATATTTAATTATTTTTTTCTCATAGTAATGTAGGAAAATATTAGCTAAAGCACTTGAGAAAGCTGTTCCCATTGGAATACCCTTCACTTGTTTATAAAAATTAATTCCATTAAAAACGTAATTTTCAGTAATATTAAAATTACATAACTATAGTCAGTTATTTTTAGGAATAACATCTTGATTTAAATATTCGTCATATAAAAAAGTACAGACCTTTATTAATTTTTCATGAGGTAGATATTGGTGTGTATATATATTATATATATAAGAAGTATTATTTTTATCATCTTTTACCAGTTTTATTTATTTTGTGTATTATCTCAATATTGGAATCAAGTTCCTTGTCATCATCAAGTCATTAAAAATGCCACTGTCTGGGAAATATCTCCACCAGTCGCACGTTATTTTTCGCAATTTTGCGACTTAATTTCCTTATTTTTCTCACACACTTCGCGGATAATAAACAGAATCGTTCTTAGCTTTCAACAATGGGGGGGGGGGGAGAATCACACTGTTAAAAAAGAAAGATTTGAAAGAATTACATTGCTGAAAATTTTGCAAATTCTTTATAAAAACTGCATAGTAACTTAATTAGTAAAAGACAATATTTAAATTTTAAAATGGCATGAAAATTGTTTTGTGCAATTATGTATTATGAAATTATTACAGAGAGACTTTAAAATCTCACAATTTTTTAGTTGATTAAAATCCCCCCCCCAAAAAAAAAATCTTCCCAAGAGGGATATTCTTTCTCTTCAGAGTACATTCGTACTGTTATCTCTAAGGTCAAATGTCTGACCTACAGACAGTCAGATGCATTCTCAGGCAATGGGACATACACACTCGTCCTCTTTTATTATTATAATTAGATATTAATTTTAACTGAACAAAAAAATATATATTTTTTATTATGATTTATAATTTCCTAAATTAATATTTTTGTTATTTGATAAATAGCAGTTATAAAATTATTATTTATTAATTAGAATTAATTAAAAATAATTTTAACCACTTAACTGTGTTGTTTGAGCTCCATTCCCGCATCGAATTACACCATTTTAAAATTTATTATCCAAAACAAAACCCTTCTTAGACGTTATAAAGCGATAGAAAAATAGCTGTTAATCCATGAATATTTGAAGAGTTTATGGATCCTTAGTTGAATCTAAATGACAACACATTTCTGAAACAGAAAGCTCCATCTTATTAGAGATCAGAGAAAATTAAGCAAATAAGGGGTAAATTATAATATAAATTTTAACATGCCTTAGAATCGCTAAAGGCTAACGCTTTGAATTTCTGAATAATTATTTCAACTACTGCATTACGGTATACAAAGAAAAATAAGCAAATTTTCTGGAAAATATTTAATGTAAATCTATATCTATACTTATAATAAAGCTCAATGTGTGTGTGTGTGTGTTGGCCCTCTACAGGCCAGACCATTCAACCTACAGCTACCAAATTTGGCACGTGTACACCTTGGAGGCCGGGAATGTGCACCTGGGGTTGTTTTTTTCGAATTTTTAACTAGAATTTTATTTATTTAAAAAGTAAGCGAAATTTTGACGTGTTTCTGCTATAACTGCCGAAAATATTACCGCACAAAAAAGATTTTTACATAAAGTTAAAGATCAAAAATTTATCTTTCAAATGATACTAATGTTTAAATCTTAAAATTAAATTTCTATTTTTAATGAATTTTTAAATAAATATTTTAACTATGTTTTTCAATAATTTTTTTCGTCAAAAATAAAAATTAAGATTAAGCACGTTTCGCATTCATGGGAAAAAAAATACCTTTTTTCAAAGTGTTGCCATCACATTCATTAAAGCTCTAACTGAAAATAAATTAAATCTTTTTGGAAAGGAAATCTGCAAAAATATAATTTTCGGCACGTGTCTGTAGGCAATGAAACAAATATGAAATATTACTTTTTCTAAAAAATAAATTCAAGAAAAATTATTTTATGATCTATGAAGATATAAACAAACTTATGGCATTTATTGCAGGAATAACTCATATTTTCCTTTTCAGGTTTGAATATTTTCACTTTTGTAAATATCGTCTGCGCGTGTGGTTAATTTCAGATAATTTCATTTTCCAGTCTAAATATCTGTACTGTTCTAAATATCGTCTGCTTATTAATTGCATTTTTCTCTCTTTTGTTTTTGGCAACTATTGAAATGTTATGTTTACTTTTGATGTGTTTGTTCTATGTAGTACTTTTGTATGTGATGTTTTATGCGAGCGGATATTAAGGAGAATGCATACACCACAAGAGAAAGCATAGATTTTATGGTGGTCATAGAGTTAATTTCCAATCAACTAAATCCCTGACTTTTAAGAGTTAATTTCCAATTACTTAAACTAACTGATTTATGAAAATTTGAATATCACTATTCAATAAAAAAAGGATAATTTTAGATTTTCCATCGATCGCTTCAAAGAAAATACGTCAATCAGCGCGCAGGTTTCTCAAGATTAATTGGCCTAAGATTATGAAAATGGTGAGTTTTTCTAAATTTTTAACATTTAAAACTTCATAAATAAGTCTTAGTTGATCGTGGAAAATAGAAACATTCATTCATTTATTTAAAATTTGGTGTGTCCAGAATATTTCTCAGAATATGATACCTTACAGCATTAAATTTAGACTTCTTAATTTTTGAAATATATTTATAGGCAGGAACAAAATATTATTATTGATTTCATTTCAATCCTTTTGAAAGCAAAACGAAAAACTGAATTTTATGCTGAATCTGTGAAATTTTTGTTGAATTATTGTTTGAGATATTACATAAATTATGAAAAATATTTTGTAGTTGACATAAGACTTAAATACCGAGCGATTCTGTTTGCAATACTGACATTCAACAATAATAATAATTAATTAATAACAATAAAGAAGATAAATAAAATAAAACGCTTGGTTTTATTAAATAAATTAAATCTTAACATTAATTGCAATTTCATCATTGACATTTTAAATTAAAGTTTTGCCGGAAATGACAACAAATTAGCAAAATATATATAGTAAATTGAACGAAACAATCTAAACAGTATAAGTGTGGTATGACTATCAAAATTTGAAGATTAAAAATGTTTTGTTTGAGAATCCTTTAAGAGACCAGTTACTTAAAATATTTAATTGGAAATTGTAGCGATCGGTAATACTGGTGAACCGGCTGGTCGCCAAAGGCGGCTAGTATTATATAAAGTTTATTTTGAAGAACTCAAGAATGAAAATGAATTTGAAAATAACGAATTGGAAGTTAACTGTAATTAGTAATTTTCTCGACATCTAAAAGGTAAAATAAAATTAAAGCAATAATGTATGCGAAATTAGCTTTTAAAAATGAAAACGAGGTTAAAAATAACTAATTAAAAATCGTTTGCATGAATGTTTGTTCAAATTCTAAATGGTTTGGTAAATCTTTTGCAACATTTGAATGGTCTGGCAATATTATAATATTAATAAGAATATTCACTTGAAGCAATTCCAAAAAAATTGATTAAATAATGTAATTTAATTAATTGTTTTTACTGACTTTGAAGGTGCCGCACACAGAGTGGTTAGAGAACTTTGCAACTACCTAAAAAACATCGCTCTTATCATATCCGAGAGGAACGATGACTAGATTTCTGACTGACGGGCGAAAACGATACACTACACGAAAACTATTACCACGATAATATTCCGAAAGAATTTTCTGAAAGTAGTTCTTTGAAAAGGATGCATTCTACTAGAAACGCCGGATCTCAATGGAAGAAATGCCCTTTTTATGCATCTCCGTTTCTTAGATGAATATGTGCAAGGTATAGCTTCTATAAGGTGCACAAATCATACTATTTTTAAAAAAGCATGGTTACTAAATTTGTGCATCGTTTAGATTTTTCTAGAATGTTACGTTATGTTATCTAACGTTAATTAGTAATTCTACCATTTACGCGACTCGTAGTTTTAAAATAGCTTGAATAAAAGTTTTTGGCTATGTTTTAACTAACTGTAAAAGAAACATCAGACAGAATCCAATCATCAAAAGAGATTTTTTTCAAAAAGCAAATCATACTATTTTAAAAAAACATGGTCATATGTTATAAATTTAAAATAAAGAAATAAATTTTTGAAAAATTTCAAGATCTAAGTAAAAGTGTTTCATGGCATGACGAATGATGAGCATTTTTAAGAGTAGCTAACTTTAAAGAACTTGCTCATATGCAGATGGAAATACACACCATGTCCGCAAAAGGATAATTTTATTAAAAAACCCGATTATTCTAAAAGTATTGAAGGTCATGATTACGATTTAGAAGAGATTCAAATCCAAAATTTCAGTTGACACCATCAAAATATGCATGCACTCTACATTCACAATCCAGAAAGATTTATTTAAAAATCCAATTTCCTAAATTTTAATTTATGTTGTTTTGCTCCTCATACAAAAATAGCTCTTACCTATATTTTATATATTTTACTTACGCGGACATAAATACTGTTACATCAGCATTTGATATCGACAAAATATTATAAATAAAACTTTTCTAATTACCAAAATACTGGAACATCAGATTCTTTTACTAGGAACATTTGCTTGTGTGACAAAATAACGCTCACAGTTGTAAGAAAAGAATTTTATTAAAAACTAATATTTACAAAAAAAAAAAAAAAAAAAAAAAAATCGTAAAGAATTTCTTTAAATTATCGTTTGCGTTTTTTCAAGAAATTATTAAGTTGAGAGATTTATATTAAATCATGTATATGACAAATATTGTCCGAAGAAGTTAAGGATTTAGCAAATGTAATTGGCATTTTCCAGCAAAATTAGTTTGTGAATAACGATTGAAGTCTCTTTTCTAGCCTTGTAACTAATTAGAATATAAATTCAAGTTTAAATATTAAAAAAGTAGAATTTACCTTTTGGGCAATATCTAATGAGTTACAAAACTAGAAAAGAGATTTCGTTTAACATTAATCATTAAAACTTTAAAAAAAATGAATAATAAAAAATTTTACGTTTCTTTCTAGCTTCCTTCAATCTAGGGTTCCGGGTACGAGTTTGTTGTGCTTTTTCTTGAAATCGCTAGTATAAAATATATTTTTTTACGTGTAAATGTTTACATATCCATGTTAAACAGAGAGAGAAAGAGAAACATTAATGCCTTTTTCACTTTTATTTTTACAAAAAATAATGTACGAAAACAATACAAAGAAATGGCATCAATCCACACGAAAAACGCATTTGGCATAGGACACAGAAAGTCATTTCCCACTCTGACTTCAAGATACTGTCTACAAGAACTGATCTATGACGTGAAGAACCCCATTGGTAGCTGTGATGTCGGAATAGGTGACAGGAACAGAATTGATGGTCAGAATACCTGTTAAAAAAGAATAATATATTATTTTTGACAATTACTTCTTAATAGAAATAATAGATGAGAATAAGAAGTTCTGAAGTATTTTTAATATGAACTATAATACATTCTCCAATACTACATTCATTTTATGTCACTATTATTTGTTCTATTTTGAAAATAACTGAAAATTTTCCCTTTGTTGTTCAACATAAATGGGATGTCAGTGGATAGATCTACTCTGAATATGAGCTGGTAAAGTAACCATGCCATTCATTAATTAAAATATCCCTCGCTTAGCTTAGTTATTTTGTGATATCTCTAATCACCATGTAAGTAGTTTACTCTCTTCTACCATGTGAAGTGTGTCTAGAAAATAATCAAACTGATTCTTTAAAGTTTTTTATTTATGATTTTTTTTACAGTTTATT
>JAPMOR010052242.1:1443850-1477707 GCA_026543865.1 Argiope aurantia | reverse complement strand
ACACACACACACACACACACACACACACACACACACACACACACACACGCACGCACACACACACACACACACACACACTAACTTCTGTTGTATAAATTATTTAAGAATATCAGTATTATTTGCTGAATAAGACGTTATATATTATGGCGGCTGTCCAGTGGTCTTAGGTCTGCAGAGCTGCATTGCCTCACTATATTACTAAAAAATCTTTTTTCTTTAATTAATAATACTATTTAATTGTATTTTTCTGACTGAGAATTCGATAGCTGACGAAAATGAAAATAATAATAATAATATAAACGAAGAAAGAACGCAGAAAATGAATCAACAAATAGAAGATATATAGGCCTGGGGCTGCACACTAATCTGTGTTTCCAAATGACAGCCGAAAGCAAAGAACCGCTTGCCGAAATATTGACTCAGCAAAAATGTCTATTACTTCTCATTTCTGTATTTCGGGTTTTACTTTCGATCAACTGTTTCTCATACCCAAGGCTAAATTCCCTCTCTCGATTTTTTTTCGCTTATTTTCGTCCATTATTTTATGATTTACTTTCATATTTCCTTGACAAAATCACATATGATTTAATAATATTTCTTTTCTTTAATTAAAAGTGCTACAATACTACAAAAAAAGATATGTAGGAATTTTTAAAATATAATTCAGATGATCACAATTATAAAATTTTGGTAACTCAGAGTTAAACATGTTTAATTTTGTTTCAATTAAATTGTTTTTGCGAAATTTTTTTCTGGCGCTTACAGTTTTTAAGCAGATGTGATTTGTCAGATACATAAATTATGATCTTTTCACTGATTGTAAAACTTTGAAAACGTATTTTCATTATTAATTACATTTTATTTTTTAGTTATGTTAATGTCTCTTCTGAAAGCAACGCAAGGAATTTCATTGGAACAGATCTCGTAGTTTTATACGTTGATTATTAGGGGTCACGTAGGCAATCTAAACTGACAGTTCCTCTTTAGGTTTCTACACCATACCATTGGTTTGTACTAAGGCACCAGATTCAATATGCACCAGGCCGCCCATATATGAAATTATGTAGGTTGGCATAAGTTCTGACAAATTTTTTTAGTAAGTCAGAAACTTAGATGTTTCAGTTCTTTATCTCAGACAAAATGATGTGTCTTGATTTGTTACTTAATTATTAATTAACTGAATTAATTAATTAATCAAATTAAATTTATCTAATAAGCTAAACGAATCCCTTTTCTTATTTTAATTTCAAGCCTAAAAATATTTTAACATAATATGACTAGAAAAAAATGGCTCTTTAAAGGGTCAAATAAAATATGGGAAGGTCAGTATTGCCAATATACTTCTCATTATTCAAAGCAGTCTTCTAGAAAATGAAGCATCCATAGCCTCTCAAGAAATACAAATATATCAACAAAATAAGCCAGAATTGATTGCCTCTCCGAAACTTTCACGCATATCTCTCTAATAAATGTACTTATGTATTATAAACCGCATGTTTTTTAAAAATAACATGTACTGTCAAATAGTTTAAAATGAAACAATAACATCTCTTTTTACATTAAAATTAAATACTTAATCTGAATAAGAAGGTTTTTAAATTTATAAAACGGGAAAAAAATTGAGAAAATAAACAAGGAAAAAATGACAATATTTCCACAACTGACCTTCTTGCAAGGAAAGGGTCATCGGCGTGTTCTTTTCACTAGTCTTTTGAAGATCCTCCTGCACGCCACTAGAGAAGTATGTGCCTCTCACCAGGTGCCTTTTAATTAGATCTGAAACAAGAAAAACCTTTCATTCAGTTTCAGGAAAATAGTGAGAAATTTACTTTGAATAATAATTTAACATTTAACAATAATCTTTGAATTTAGGAAATAATCACTTATGTTTGTACCATTCAAATTTATGGAAAAATAGATTTGAAATTGTTTGTCGAATTAAAATTTTCTAAATCATTTTATTTTATTTTATTTTAATTAATTTGTTTTGTGTCGTATTGGTAAAAATGGAATTTTGTAGCTCATGATGTGCTAGAGTCCTGGAATTCTACACTTCAGTGCTTAGGATGACAATATTATATTCTTATATTTTCATAACTTACTATTCATTAATGCTCGATTTTATTTTGATTCGATACCTCCGGCGCCATCTGGTAGGGATTTTGAGAAAGACTGATTCCAAGATTACATAATATTTGTAGAAATAAATTGTGAAATATATTAAAAGCTAAAAAGCAGGAACTGCAAAAAAAAAAAAAAAAAAAAAAAAAAAAAAAAAAAAAAAAAAAAAAAAGAAGCTAGGAATGTTAATTTATTAGAGCTAAAAAAATGCTCAAAAAAATAAAAAATGTAAATTAAGTTTTAGGAGCTCAATTGATTGACCCAGATATAGAAAATAATTTTTAATCAAAAAGATTTTATAAAGAGATTAACGAAACTTCCATTTTGCCTTCAGATGAAATATTATGATTGAGGCAAAGTAGTGCGAATGGCAAAATATATTAAAAAAATTAAGTAAGTATTTTGTATTTATTAAGTGACATTGAAAAACGAAAAGGATGTTTCATAAATCTAATTAAAAAAATGCTGTCAAAGAATATTGATAATTTTAAGTTAAACATGCCAAACTACGAAAATTGAGTCTCCTTTCGCAAGGAGATAAAAGGACTTCCTGTTCCCTCTTCAATTCCCCCACCCCCACCCTCCATTTCAGTAGGCATTCTCTCTATACCAACAAGAAAGATCGCTCTTATTTCCAAGATATACAATTATAAAATATATCCAGTACATTCCCAAGAAATCGACCGAATGTGGAGGAAGGGCAGGCCAGATAATAAAAAAAGCCGGATAGCCCGGAGTTCTGTGAGCTCATCTCTTTGCCCGCCAGTACCAGGAGACAAAGTTTTTACACCAAAACTAATTGTTACAATACTTATTTTCTCACTTCTCATTGAATTCTTCCATTTATCTCAAACCACGTAGAATGTGAACGAGGCCCAGTGAATCATAAAAGCAGTTGCCGGCAACGTGTCGAGTTAAAATAGAAGGCTCCGTATATATGTTTATATACTGCACTGCACCTTTCAAAAATTTATAAGAGAAAAAGTAAATTAAAGATATAAACTGTTCACATTTTAACATAAATTCTGTAATGTCTAACTTAATTGCGACAAAAGAAAACTATGCCGGATAGTATAGAAGGCGAATTGTCGCGAACCGGATATTCAGGAGTGTACTGTAGTTGTATATATTTTTTTCTTTTTACCTATTGACACTTCGTTCACTTTTTCAAAGCCTATTCTCTAAACATATTCTTTCATAAGAGAGTTTGCTAGTTTTCTTCGATAATAGCTTCTTTTTTAATGACTTGTTGGATGGATAATATAGCTTTTGATTGCAAATATATTATTTTAAAAACAACGAAAAAAGATGATAAAACAAAACCTTACACCAACTATCTCAGAGATCCCTAAATATCCTAAAATATAAATGATAATCTTAAAATATAAATGATAGATTCCCCTCAGTTCTATATACTATTTATTATAAATGTTGACTACGAATTTGTCAAAAGGAGATGCAAGAATAGCCAAAGTCATGCTTTCGTAGCTCTCTTTGATAAAAATGTATGAAACAAAATTCTTCTCTAATATATTTCTCACATACATGTGCCAGCTGGAAGATTAAAAACAATTGCAGCCAACTGTCAGCAGTTCTCTCAATGTCCATTTATCTGTAAAATTTCTGTAACTCGACTCAAACTGATGTATTCGCTTGCACTTAAATCCACACCTTTTGGTGATTCTCAGAGCAAAATAAGGAAGAAAGACCCACCTGTGAAGGCCTGCTTGTCCTCGATGAGGCTCTTTCTTTGTTCGGGAGTGAGAGACTGGAAGGCCGTGTCACTGGGAGCGAAGAAGGTCAGGGGTCCCGTTCCTGAAATAAAGAGAACAGCATTTAGTTTCCTAAGTGACATCCTAATCGCAATGCGGCAGGTGAGGATTCTCATTTCCTGTTCGTTATTACTCTGGCACTCTCATCACAGCCTGGGGGTTCGCAAAGAAGAACGGGATTTTGCGTGAGTAAAATAAAGTAACTCATAAGGCAATATTATCCCCTCTCACGTCAGTAAGGAATTTAATAGACATTCACTTTTCCTGATGAAAATCCATTTATTTATGTGCGAGTTCTGCTTACAAAGAAAGGAATATCTTTGATAGAGGAGGGGGGGGGGGGGGGGGAAAGATGAGAATAAGAATATAGGTTGTCTGATTTAAAAATAAATGTGCCAACAATGCACAGAAATAAAAATTTACTCTTTCAGTTTTACAAAAGCGACTCAAAAAGTGCTGAGAATAACTCGATTCAATTTATCTAATTGACGTCATGGTCTGTAGTTACAAAGAAAGTACGAGAAATTCCTGGAAGACTTGTAGATACATGTGGGCCTTTGAGTTGGGGCTTGAAAAAATTTGTAGATTTTATATTTCAGTTTTGAAAATTATTTAGATAGACTATGAGATGATAAAAAAATGAAATCTTCAGCAATAAATTATGTGCAAACAGGAATTTTGTTAATAATTAAACTTTGTAGAACATGAATTTTGGTTGCAAAGTAAATTACTGTAGTATGTCTTATCCATCAACGAAATAAAGTTACGAATTAGCTGGATTATTCGCCCTTTAGATTTCTTCACAAACTTACGCAGTATGACGCATTTTGTATTTAGTTTCGTTGCATTGTGTAGAAAATAGCATGTTCCGGATTTGGAACATTCTTTCCTCGTAGTGACTAAGGTTTGAAATTTCAAGGATCAAACTTCATTCGCCTTAGTCTTTCCCTTTTTGAATTAGTGAGATCACAAACTGACAATTATATATTTATTTCTTTAGATATGTCGGAAACATGGAGATTATTCAAAATCTCGAGGTTGAATTACTTAATGATCATGGCACTTTTTTTACATAAGAAATAAAAAAACTGGCATAACATTAAATATTTGACCAAATAGTGGCTATAACAATCTTTGAGCTGAAATTTGCTTCTGCAACTTATTTATCTATAAAATACCATAAAAGCCTCACGAAATCCGAATCATCTCTTGGTTTATTACTTAAAAAATTTCCTATCTATTCCACCATATATATATCATTTGACCTGATACAATCAGTTACTTACACGGAATATATAATTTATGTAGGGTTATGTTATGTATATTAATTTATGTAGGTATAATTTGTCTAGGGGCGTGATTCTCGTTTGGAGTGAGAGAGGTCCCGGGTTCAAATCCCGGCCGAGCCCCCATGTAGAGTCGTGTTCCCAATCGAAAGAAGACTACACGTTTGCCTTTTCCATATTTTAATAGACGAACACAGGACTGCACGAACATTAAGCAAAAGAACAAAAGTATAGGGTTAGTTCAGTTTAGGCGTACATAGAATGGCTGTTATCCTTCAACTTCGAAGCTCACACTCTCCCGCTCCAAGCTTCTCCTTTCTGCCGTTTGCCTCGCTTCTCCGTCTAGTCAGAACACTACTGCCATCTGCAGGCTAGGGAGAGACAATAGCATAGCGGCTCATACTACATTTATTTATAAATTCGTTGTACCTATCTAGGCAAAAAACAAGAGATCATTACTCTCAGGAATTGTGATTTGTCTTCCACTTCATGCTCAAGACAATGCTTAAATAACCGTAAGGCTATAGTTGCAGGTACATGGAGTGGTATTATGTTAGGTTATAAGAACTACTCAGTGTCGTTTTCATTTGTACCATCACCGGGAATTCAAGCCTGGGTTTTTAAAAATATTAAAAACAGAATACGAACAGAAGCAGGTTGCACAGCCTGTTGCACAATGTAGTACAATATTGTATGATATTAATCAATATTCAGCTATATATTGCGAATATTAGTCAATATCATACAATATTGCGCGATATTGTGTAATGTTATATGATATTAATCAATATTCATTAATGTACAATATTGCGAATATTGATCAATGTCATACAATATTGGGCGATATTGTGTAATGTTACATGATATTAATCGATATTCAGTAATGTACACTATTGCGAATATTGATCAATGTCATAAAATATTGTGCGATATTATATGATATTAATTAATATTCAATTATATTGCGAATATTGATCAGTGCCATACAATATTGTACAGCATTTTGCGATATTATAAGATAATAATCAATATTCAACAATATACACTATTGCGAATTTTGATCAATATATATATATAATATTTGTGTAGTACTAGGGAAAGGGAATTTTGAATAAACAGTATTACCTGAGACGACCCAATTGAGCCTTGCTGTCTTGAGGGCCTGGGAGAGCTCCTGGAGGATAGGCGAGGCTTCGATGATGTTGAGCAAGTTGCCCGTCGGCTGGTAAAGAACTTGCGTGATTGGTATCACCTGTATGGATCCCATGGTTGCTAGGGCATCTCCGATGGGTGCTCCGGCGGCTGTCACCAACTAAAATGAAAACAAGGATTGCCTTAGATTCGTGTTCCACATCTGAATTCTAGAATTCGTTGAACCAGTTTTTGAAGATTTTACAAATAGCAGTGAATTCAAAAAGTATTTATAAATTTAAAGTGGAGAGAATTAAAGATAGAGATCGAGAAACAGAAAGCTTTAGAAATAATCCAAATTCGTTAATTTTGGGAAAAAGTACCAGCGATAAATATTTGCAATTGCTCAGGTTTGATATTTTTTGAATTGAAAGTTGAATCTAGTGAGTGATGTTCTTTTTCGTTTGTACAGAGATGTTCCGCAGAATGTCTCTTAGCAGAGCGACGGATTTTGTAACATTACTACTTTAACCCTTTTCAATTTTTTGGCGGTCTATCTTATGTGGATTACCAAGCGATTTGGATTTCAGAGTAGCTCAAATGAAATTGCATTATACGAGGGAAAAGAATCAAGTTTAAATCTGGGACAAAATTCGTACTGAACTGTGGGAATCGAAAAACGTTCTATCAGGTCGTGCGCAACTTCATGAAACCAAGCGGAATAATAATACTATGGACAATGGGGAAAATCATCCCTACTCTTAAATCTGCCCTCCTCTTTAAAGATGAACATGTGGTATTTCCAAAACATCCATTTCTATCTCAGCCTGTTCATGGAAAAAAATCCTAAAATTTCAAATCGTTTTGATTATTAGTCAGCGTGGTTGGCTTGAGTTATTGTTTTGACATACATACGGACTGGCAGGCAGTTTTCTAAATGAAAAAATGCAAGCAAAATTTAGCAAAACAAACAAAAAACAACCCCTTTCCTGAATATTGTCATTAAAATCACATATTGAATTTTCATTTACCTAACTAGCTCTGTTTTTGAGTTATCGTATTCATATGCATAGATGGACTGGAATATATATAGAAATAATTTTGATCATGCATTTCCTTTTATGTAGATAATCCATAAGATGTAGGCACATCAATTCGCGAGATCGAATTATTTATCGAATATAATAATTCATTCGAATATGGATAAAAAGTCATTAAAATCAAAATTGATACTTTGTATTAAAAAAAGATGCGTTTGGGTTATTTAAAAATAAATGTTGCTAAAAATATTTGATAAATATAGAGTAGGAAGTATTTAGGATTCTTAAGTTTATTAGAAGTGAGAATAAAATCCAGCATAAAGGGATGCGATTTTAAATTGATACAGAAAGGTGAATAATTTCCATCCTCCAGGATACCGAACTGAATTCACTGAATACTGAAATTCACTGTGTTAAGCGATTAAAAATTATGTATAAGACGTAATGTACATTGTACAAAAATCTTTCTAATTAAATATTGTCGAATGACAACAATCAAATGCAAACCAATCACTTTACAAATATTTCAGACTGCTACAATGAACGTTTTTAGAGCTGCACTTAAGTTAATGATTCGCTAATTGCAAAATATTGGAAATACTATGGATATGGCTCACCATATTCACAAAGAGGAAGGAAGTCTCAAAAGAAATCAAGAAAGAAGCATTGAAGGTAATTTAATTGACCTCGAAAACAGGCTTAACCATTGCCAATTGGGTAATCTTTATGGGAATAGTTGACCATATCTTCAAAAACTATTATCTCACAAAAATGACATTTGCTTTTAAAAAAATGTTACCTTTCAATAATATCACTTTCATTTCTGTATAATGTTTCCTTTACTTTTTATTAAATTTTTAAATTGTAATATACAGTTTGCACCAGTTATTTTTGTATGTTATGAAATTCAGACTCATTCATCCAAATATTCAGTCGCAGCTTTTGTCAATGTTAAAGTTTAGAATAAAAGAAAAAAAACTTTATTTGCGCATTAATTTCAAAGTAGGTTTTTCATTTCCGTTTTTATTTCGTAGTAAATATACTTTCATTTCCATGCCATTACTCTACTCACCTATTATGCCCGGAGGTTAAGAACCTTAAATTCAAGCACTCTATGATACTTCCCTCAGACGCGTTAAAATTTATTTTGAGTTATTCAATTAAATTCATGTTTTTGTAGCTTATCAAATAACAAGTTGAATTTTAAAAAATATGAATTCCACATTAATAACGGTAAAAAAAGTCAATAATCCGGGTGAACAAGCTGATCGCCGAAGGCGGCTAGTATCAAATAATAATGAAAAACCATTTTTACAACTCCTCTAAATTTGGTATTTGAAGAAATAATTGAACGACGTGATGATTCTATAAAGAAAAACAATTTTTCACCTGTTTACAGTCGGGCTGTACGCTAGAGTAGACGTTGAATCTGAGCGTCTTTCCTTGTAGAAGGGTTCCTGAAGTTTCGTCGTTGGTCAAAGAGTTCAGGTTGATTCTGCGAGGTATTACGTGGTACTGAAGTAGGGGCTTCGTCTGTTCTGGATTGCTGTCGATGGAGTAGACCATGTCCTGGGGCAGGGAGTTGATGGCTTCATCGGTGGGAGCGAAAACA
This sequence comes from Argiope aurantia, assembly GCA_026543865.1. Classification (NCBI taxonomy): domain Eukaryota; kingdom Metazoa; phylum Arthropoda; class Arachnida; order Araneae; family Araneidae; genus Argiope; species Argiope aurantia. Next base: position 1,468,745 of record JAPMOR010052242.1, on the reverse strand, counting down.
GTGTACACCCCTTTATAAAGTAGATTTGGAATTAGAATGCACAATTTTATGGTTTAGAAGAGTGACATAACAAAAAATTCTCTTGTATATTTATGCGTCTGTTAAAAAGATTTATTCTTAAATAAAAAAAAAAATCGCCGTGGTATAGACATAAACTGCAAAATTTAATGCATAATTAAGATGATGATTTTTAATTGTTTATTAATTAATAATTGCATTAATTAATAAATAATTTGATAAAAGAATTGAATCGCTATTAATATATGTTGAAACACTGAAATTCATTTTTATTAATTATAATTAAATACTGATTATAATATGTTCACTTATAATAATAAATTATCTAATTGTTGAAATAATAATGTAATCGTTACATCGATAATTAAATTTTTCAAAGCCAGTTTCGAAAGGAAAATAATAAAAAGCAATTGCGCAGTGTCAATATATACTGTTTCTAATTAAACTGATGGGCCGCGGTGGCCTGGTGTTAAGGTCGTCTAGGGACTGGAGGGCTCCAGGCTTGAGATCCGATTCCGAACCGCCGTGTAAGTGGGCATGGTGTGCGTTAAATCATTCGGGGCCGAATGTCCTCCTGCTGGTATGACGCGAAAGTTTGGAAAAGGGTGTACCAGATCAGGTGTTGTACTCGTCATCTGATTTCGGATGAAAATTAAGAGGTCTGTTCCAAAATAGCCCTAATGTTGCTTTTAAAGGGACGTTAATATAACTAAATGAAACTTCTAATTAAACTCTATCTGAATTAGTTGAAGACCTGAGTGTATGAAAGTGCGTTAAAACATAGTTCGGATCATCGAAAAAGAAGCAAATGAACAATTTTTCGAATATTTTTAACGAAAAAGAAATATCTCAAACGGCTGCACTTACCTCCGTCGTGAATTTTTTCTAAAAGTCCAGTGTTCGTCACCCAATCTGCGAAACGATTTAATCCCATTGATCTGGCGAGATCTGCAACATTAGCCTGCTGACCGGTTACAATAACACCACCTGGAAGATTTTGAGGCTGGAAGGACGATTGTCTTTGTCCTGTGAATGTAGATTGTCCTCCGGTTGTAATTTTCCCACCGAAAGAGGTTTGACCAGAAGTCTGAGTCTGAGGAGTACGTTGTCCTCCAAATGATCCTTGACCAGGGGTCTGAGGTTGTGGATTACGTTGCCCTCCAAATGATCCTTGAGCAGGAACCTGAGCTTGTCCGCCTGTTGGTCTTAAAGTGGTCCTTTGGTTAGTTGGAGCTCTTGGTCCAATTTTTTGATGTGTTGCAGGTATTAGACCTGTTATTTGAGGTTGACCAGGTTGTAGTCGTTGTCCTCCAATTACAGGCTGCCTAGATCCTGGCTGTGTTCCGGTACCCGGCTGTCCTGGCTGTTGAAAGGGTTGAATTTGCCCTGTTTGTGGTTGTTGATTGATAGAAAACGAGTCGCCTTGGCCTGTAATATCCGAAAGAAGAGGTTATTAAAAATGTGATTACTGACGTGAAATTCGCTGTTCATTGACAAACTCTTATTCTGAATTGAAAACAGAAGAAAGTAAAATTTTTGCATAAAGATAGATTTTATAATTGCTGATCGCCAAATGAGATTATATTATAAATGTAGTGACGAACGCCTGATGACGAGCGCCATCTGCTGGCCAACAGGTGTTGATGCTTGTTAGACGGAGTGCAGAGGAGATGAGTCAGGACGTGTGAGACGAGACGGGTCTCTGAACGAAAGACGCGACGGAACATGTGAATCAATCCTGCGATGTATTCGACGAAATCTATTTAATGTTCATTTCTTTTATGTTAATGTAATTGTCCGTCCTAAATGTAATTAAATGTGCGTGATTCTAAATATCAGTGATTTCTGAGTCCTACATAAATATGATATTGTAATCATGTATAGAAGAATCTAAAACAATATCCTGTTATTCAGACATTCTTTTAAAACGAAGTCCCAAAAAATGTCATGCTTTTGCCTATTTCCCGTAATATCTGCATAACAAAATGGATTTTGTTATAATAATAGTTTTTATTAATGCGAACACATTCTTAAAATGATATATTATTATAATTCGATAAATTCGCCAAATTCAAAAGCTCATTTTTAAATCGTTTTTAACTGAATAAAGATTAATTTTCCAGTTCCGAGTTTCCCAATAATTATAATTATACTGAAGATTTTAACGCAAGAAATTTTGGAAAAGCATTTGAAATTTTATTATTTTGAAAAATGATTACAATGACGCTTTTATGAAATATAATCAATCAACGAGGAATCTCTACAATACATAAAACAAATTTTTGATATTTAAAATAATTTATATTTCAAAACTGTAAAATCCTTCCCTTATATGTGTTTTGTATAATTTAAAAAATTGAATGGAATTGTCTTTAGCTTCTTTCGTATTGTATATTTACATTCTTTTTCCCTATTATAAAAAATATTCTACGAAGATACTGTTTAATAATCTGAATATTGGACAATAACACAAAAATACAGTAATAATAATATTGGACGCTCAGTGCTAGTAGAGTTACTTCAGCTAGATTTCACCACAGCAATGAATTCCAATATCACATGTAATGGATTTGATATGCATTAAGTAATCTTGAACTGACCCCAGTTAAGTGGGTTTAAACTTTGATGAGGAGTCTGATGGAGTTATCTTGCTTTACATGCATATAAATTGTAAGTATCCAACATTGTTCAATTCAAGAAAACTAAATGGCATTCAATAAATGAACGCAACAGAAAGCTATCAAAATTATTACACAAAGCAACTCACCATTTACAGTGTTATCTAGTGTGTTAAAAAATCTCAGATCAGAATCTTCCAGTAAAATTTGATCTATTAAATGAATGACACCTGTTCCAGTAACGATCTCAGGAGTTTTAATGTTGATTTCATTCACCTGGTAGCCATCTGAAAGTAAACAGGAGTCAATATCGTAGTTCAAATCTTGCACAAATTTTAAATCATTTTCTTTATTATAATAGAGTTACATAATATCCTTGTTTTAAAAAAATTACTTTAATTTAAGTTCAATCTGTTTTTACATCAAATAATTCCTATTTAATTGGTTAAATAGAAGCCCTTCTAATATATAAAAATATACAATAGTTGTTATATATTAAAGGGTACAAAAGATAATATATGAAAACCGGAATTAGTCATTATATATACGGGATATTAAAAATAGTAAACGTTTATAATATTGTTTTGATGAATATAGAGTAAAGCAGATGAAACTTGAATTTCATTTTCTCCGATGCATTTCTTTTATAAATTGAAATTATTTATTTTTCATTAAATGATTCTATCCTTTTAAAGGACAGGGTTGTTTTTAATTTAATTTTAGAAAATTAAAATAAAAGTTAATAATTTATTAGGACAGACAATTAGGAGTAGATATAAAAGTCATAAAAGTCTTGCTTATATTAAAATCGTGTATATTGAAATCCGAAAAAAGAGATAGATTCGAATTAAATATTGAAGGTTACTTGATGAGGAAGGCGAAATTTATTGTAAATATCAACCTGTCCAATAAATGGAAATCAAAACGCAAAGCAGTTGACTTAAAGATTGTATTAAAATTAATTTATATAAACTTAATGTCTTTATACATGTCTCAAAAATAACAAAATATTCTTTATAGAATTAAAAAAAATAATTCAAATCTCATCTAATGATTATAAACGAAAAATTCATGCAAAAACTCAAAAACTTACAGCTTACTACTTGGAACTTCAACTTGCCACCTCTGACGCTAGGGAACGTTCCACCTGTCAAGAATTCTCTGCCATAGTGTGCGCCTTCGATAATGTGATTCAACAGGATCTCTAAAAAAATTTTAAATAAAAAAAAGAGAATAATTAAATTCTACTTTAAAGGAATTGTATCCCGCATGTCTACTGGATCTTCATATAATACACTGTTGCTTAAATTGGTTTTAAGTTTTCAATTTCACAGATACACAAATCTTGATGGTGTACACACAACTTACGAGTAAAAGTGTTTTAAATTATTTATATATTATTATTAAATATTTAGTCACATATTTCATATTAAACAATGCATGAGTCACGTGATGATTGATTAGTTGTCCTTCACCATCCAACGTTGGACGAAAATATTGAATTTCTCTTTCTTTCTTCAAAGTAATTTTTTTTTAAATATTTAGCCTGTTTCTCTTTTAGTACTAAACCTGATTTACAAGTTGAAAATTCTTTTATCAATAAATTCTCAAATAATTGAGTCAGAGAAAATTAAATAATGTGAAATGATGGACACAAACTTGGTCAGGTGCATCGTCTTGTTCATTGGCTTCCTGTAAACAGAGTATTGAAGTTTTGTACCAATATCAAAATGTGAATTTTAGTTAAGTTTGTCCTAAATTTGGAGGTAAATTTGCTGGGAAAATTTGGTTCAAATAAGCACAAAACGAACTTTAAATAAGTATATTATTAAGAATTCGGAATATTTTTCTCTGCGTAGTTAGTTTCATGGTAAGGAAGAGGTTTTTACAGAGTGTTCTGACGGATGATGAATGGATGCCTGCTAACCTCTCTTGGTATTAGTAACAAACTTGGGCATTATTTGGCGACTTTGGCGAAAAAAAAAATGATTTCCAGAAGAATTTGAATTTCGGTAATATCTCAAATATGACTAGAGTTCTAGAGTTTGTTCTAGAATATTCAATCCCCTTTCTCAGAAATTATAAAAAGATTAAGCGCACAAATGAAAGTGAGTCAGGAATCACTAATAGAGGAGAGAAAGCAGTTGAATGAAGTTTCAGTTTCTCTTTGGAATGTTGATTTCCAGCGAGTTCATTCTAAGCGCTTTGTATTGGGATTTTTAAAGCAGTTGAATGAAGTTTCAGTTTCTCTTTGGAATGTTGGTTTCCAACGAGTTCATTCTAAGCGCTTTGTATTGGGATTTTTAAAGCGGTTGAATGAAGTTTCAGTTTCTCTTTGGAATGTTGGTTTCTAGCGAGTTCATTCTAAGCGCTTTGTATTGGGATTTTTAAAGCAGTTGAATGAAGTTTCAGTTTCTCTTTGGAATGTTGGTTTCCAGCGAGTTCATTCTAAGCGCTTTGTATTGGGATTTTTTTAATACAATTTGCTGTTCATGTGCTGCTTTTACTGCAAATCCTGTTGTTCTGCGCGTTTCGGGTGTGTTTTTCTACTGTGTATTCGTGTAAAATAAAAAGTCTTTATCGCTGACTGAGCCTATTGGATTTTTTCACTGTACATTCACGGGATAGATCAATCGGGAAAATATTATGTGGTGTTTTTTAAAGATGTGCAAAATGAATAAATAGCAATAAACTACCGAAGAAAGAAAGATGGTCAAATAATGATGACGTTTTTAAAATATCATTTTGAATATTGTCAAGGTTTTGCCGTACCATTAATTTGTAAATTAATACAAATTTGCGGCTTCTTTTTTTTAAAGATTTTAATGTTTATCAATTTAGTTTTTTTCACAACTCGAAAAAATACTTTCCATTTTTGGAAGTTCTACTTTTTATAATGTGTGCCTGAAACAATTACAATTCTGTTCTGAAACAATTACAATATGATTTTTTTTTTCATTTTCACTATTTTTGAATCTATTTTTATTGGACCAAATAATTTTTAAAACATTAAAAACTTATTTTTCTGTGATAAAAAAAATTAGATATCTATCTCTCTCTATATATTTTTAAAAATGTTTCCCATATGAGATATTATTCAACAACTATAGGTTCCAAATCTTGTCTAATGATATTGAAAGCTTTAGTTTGTATCAAATTGACTCATAAAAATGTCACATTTTATGGTTTTGACGAAGTAACCAAAACAGGAGGTTAAGGTATATGACCTAGCCTCCTGATATTGTCAAAAATAAAAAGTTGATTAAACTAAAAGATTATGTAGTTTCAAATTTTGCATTGCTATATAATAAGTTGGGAGATACAATTAAAGGGGATACAAACATATTGATGTTATAAAATTGATTTTCTGATGTTTAAGCGTCATACAGTTTTATTCTAAACTTCATTTGTTTGCTTTAAAAAAACAATGTCCAAAGTTTGGGACATTCTCTAATTTATATTTTAATATGTGTAAACAAATCACAACATACCTTGCAGAGCTGTCGTGTTTTGAGTCAACTCTTGTAAGACAGCAGGGGATAGTTGCGCAAACGCATTATCGGTGGGAGCAAGAAACGTGTAGGGAGTCTGACCTGAAAGAGAATAACAAAGTATGAAACACTACAATTATATACTGCGATCATAACTAAAGATATTAACAAATTGATAATTAAATGCATCGATATAAAATTGATAATATTTGTTCAAATAATATGATTAGTTCGAAAAAGAGTATCTTAACTTATGTTTTCATGAATATAATTTTTGCATAAAAATCTATGTCTTATTCTTACTTTTTTGAAAACAAAATGTTCGAAGAAAAAGTAGTGTAATCGTCAAAAAATACAATCTCGAACTTTTGACGAATCTCCACGTTTCAGGCCACCTTTAGCGACCAAGAATATTATCTTAAAACGACATTATATTAATCACGTTTATATTTTTTCCGAGATTTTTTACATGATAAACTGTTTCCATTTAGACAAAATTAGAGAATGTCAAAAATTCATTTTTTTTAAAAAATTTATATTAAAGTGTTTTCTTGATTAATTTCATATAGCAAATTTTTAAAGTACATAAATTATTTAAAATTCAATTTTTTTTTGTGTGTGAAAATATGTTTTTACAGAAATTGTCATTAGATTATTATTTTAGACCAAAGAAAAATAGAGAGAAAAAAAATAAAATATTGAAAAAGAATTTAAAACAAAAATTGTAATTAAATTCTCTTTTAAACGAGTAGGCAGAATAATGAATAAACCAAAATTGTATTCATTAAGATGAATTTAATCAGATTGCTTTCACCAGTAAAATTTTTCACATTTATTCAGAAATTACATGTAAGTACATGTTTTTCTTAGAAAATCCATTTCCCAAAGAAAAGAGATCAATCTCTGCTTCTAAATGTCGCTCATATCTCATCACAGTTTCGCAATTTGTGACCAAAACTGATATAATTAAACATGAGAATACATTCTATTTTCGAAATGAGTAATAAGAACTAATGAATAACCTGAATAGGTTAATATTTGCGTGTTCTCATGGGGCACTTTACGCATGGGTGAATTACCAAAGTAATTTTATTCAACATAAATAGATTTTTACCCGAATGAGAAATCAGAAACGAAGTGATTACACATCCTTTCAAGACAAATCAATCAGCTACTGAAGCATCATTCGAAAACAGATCGATACGCTCTCTTTTAAAAGCAAAATTAAGCCGCCAGAAACAAGTTCTTAATTAATACTCGGTACAAGCATCATTTCGTAAACAACGTTTTCATCGGCATCCTTGAGATCTCTCTTTTTGAAAAGTCTTTCATTTGCGGCCGAAAATCTTCCTTAATTGGGAAAATAAGATTATATTCTGGAAAAGTTTTCTAATAAGAGACAAATAACTCCAGAATTCAGTAACATTATCAATTTCTTAAAAAAGATTAACTAATAACATTTTAAGAAATTTTTGAGGAATTGTTATTCACCAATTTCCAATTTTATATTTAAAAGGTTGCGTAGTCAGCATGTGAATAGCTTAAGAAAATTTAAAAAATTTTTATTAATGGAATTGAAAAGATTTTATTTTAGTTGCTAAGGTATAATGATAGACGAAAATTAATTTGAAAATGGTTTGAGTTTATTTTGGAAAGTAATCTTTCCGCCGCTGCCGCTTTTGATGTATTCAATTAGCATCTCTTTCTGCTTCATATAATTAATAAAATAGAAAATAGCTCATTAGATAAATTAATAATATATTAGGAGAAAAATAAATTAATGAAATAGAAAATAGTTCCTATAAACCAATCCGCATTTTCCAATTTCTACAAGAAGAAACTTGAAATTTTCACATCAATTAACGAGTTTACTAGATTTTTTTCACATATGAAACGCTTGTGCGGTCTCATGTTCATATTTGATGGGAAAGAAAATATATCGAATTAATTATTATTTTGAAAAATTCAGTTTCTTTTCTTCTTTTGTAAAATCTTGAAAGCTGAGTAGGTGGTGTTGCCTGTTAAGAATGAAATATTATCTTTAAAATTTTCATAAACATTACAAGATCAAAGTCTGCCATTCATTAAGAAAGTGCCATTAACTTTTTCAAAATCATGTAAAATTCTTGTTTATGATATTGCAATTAACTTTTAAATAGCTTTACGTTATACATGTCTTATTTTAAAATTTTTTTTCTAAAATAAATTATAACTACACAGAATGAATACTTACGTCCATAATAAATGGACATACTAAGACAGATATGGCCATATGTTTGTATGACGTCACTACTTTGACAAACAATAGAGAAAATAATTATAGCTTAGTTGTGGTGGGTCGGACGTTCCAACTTTGAAATCCGATTCCATTAAAGATCTATCGTGCGTGTAGGTCTGGTGTGCCTTAAGCCCAATGCTATGTGTCAAACGTCTTCCCTCTATTGGGGCGAGAAAATTTGGAGAAGAAGTGCTAGTTAAGGTGTTATCCTCGTCATCTGAGAACGGCTCAAAATTACGAGATTCTCCTCAAAATTGTGCCCCAAACAGATATTAACTCAACTCAATTAAACTGGATCAACTGCCAGGAAGCAGTAGCATATGGTATTTGTATTTAAAAGCAATCTCCCTTACTTCCATTCCTCCTTTTTTTAAAAAAAAAATTTTTTTTTCAAAAAATTCGTGCTGTATTAATTCTAAAAATGAAATGTTGTTTTGTTATTGAATCTGTTTGTTTCTAAATTATTAAAGTTGATGAGTCCTAACAGATTTCTCCTCACATTGCTTGTCATCACATAAGTACTATCATCTGGTAAGTTAATGAAATCTGTAGGGTAGTAATGGTGCAGACAGTGGGAGTTTCCACTCATTCAACTTCATAACCATATCCATACCTTTATTGTAGCAAAATAGTGTGATAATGTAGATAGAGGACATTTTCAAAATATTTTAATATAGAATATCCAAATTTATATCTTTAATCACTTATAACAAATTCGATATTTATTTGATATATCGCCGCATTGAAGAAAAACACTCGAATCTCCATGGCCGAATGGTCATGGCACTGGTATCGTGATGAAGAGACCTGGGTTCGAATCCCGCTAGAGACACTGAGATTAATGGTATATGTAAATACTTAATTCCTTGATTTTATGTTTTCCTTTATTTCATGTTCCAGAAGATACTGGACATTTCTTTAGTTTGCCAGACAAGTGTTCTGGACTTTTCTTACTGTCTCCAGAAGAGTATTCTGGAACTTTCTCTGCTTGTATCAAAGCAGAAGATTTGTCAGTTACTGCATTCTCAGTTCAGTTAATAAATTGGTTTAGCTCTACCTCTTGTGTGTGTCATTGAGTTCTATACTATAGTTCTACATGACAATATGTCACCAAAAGTTTAATATGCTACATACCAGTCCTATATTTGAGATATATTTTGTTCATGCCTATATTTTCTGCATACAAGTGATTATCTCATCCTACTAAAAGAATTTTTCAGCCAATGAACTTAAATTACTGAATGTGATGACAATTGTACGATAGTGATTCTCCTATGACGCCCAAATCATACCTTTTTGATAATATAAACTATGAAACCGCTCGAGAAAAGTGTTAGTGATGTACATTCTTACATCTTGTAATTATTAATTAATTAATTCTCGCATTAGAGCATCTCATTAAAGCTGAGTAAATATTTTCAAAGTACTAGAATAATTGTGATAACATCTGGAATGTTTATACGAGATATAAGAACCATAAAGGTCATTCTTTAAATGTTGCGTATCTTACCTTGAAGCATATCGGCGAGTCCACTCAATGGCAAAAGCATGGCTAAGGTCGACAGATCTGGTCTAGACTGGATTGCTCCAAAGATGTTCTCGTGAGGAAGTGGGTACAAGAGTTGGTTGACGACGTAAAATATTCCATTATTAGCTCGAGTGACAGCTATAGCTTTGGCTCCACTGATCAAAATGAGCTGAAATGAAAAGAAGAATGAGCAATTAAGAAGGCAATTTTGGCTTAATTTTGTGAATATATTAAATTTAGCATGGCGATATTTTACCTTGTTTGCAAAACTATATCCATTGCGATATAAATACAGTTATGAAATCAAGAACCAGCTACTATTTTATGGATTTTGGAATCGATATTTTGTAATGTACAAAAATAAGTACAAATGTAGTTAAACAAAGCTGAAAGTCGATCAGCAAACTAATTATGATATAGTAATTAGTTCTGAAATAATGCAATCTTTTTTGTTTAATATTTTACGGAAGTAGGAGTTTCTAAAAATGCCTTGATTTCTGATTGCATCCATGTTTATAAAGTAATCAAAAATATCATCTAGAAAAGTTTAGAGCAGATAAGTTTTTAATAATAGATTTATCTGCTCTTTAAGAATAGGTATCATAATAATAATAACAATAAGTTAATCTAATAATACATAATTAATTATAATAGGTTAATAGAAAATTTAATCTATTATAGTTATTATATATTGTAGAAAAGAAAGAGCCAATTTTCACCACAACTTCAAATATAAGAAATATCAACAAAATTAAGATACATATAAATAAAGATTTATGAAATTTAATAACTATTTATAAGCTTCGGCTACTTATATAGTTATTGCAATATGCAGTGGAGAATTTTTAGAAATCATATAAGAAACTGGATGCACAAATATTTTAGTTTTTATTAATATGAGCTCATTAAGCTTTGAAAAAAATCATATTTGGCCGTTATTGAAACATTTTGAAAGATAATTCTATAATAATAAAAACTTAGTAATGAGAAAGCCCGCTATATCTCACTCTTCTGATCACAAAACAAACTCAAACTCTATCACCAAACGACTGCGCCCTGCCCCTCTTTTGATAACCAGCAATTTTTTTCCTTCCACAATAACTTCAAATAAATCAATCTCAATTCTAAACCCTTAAAAAAATCCTTGAAGAATTGAATTCTGAACAAAAGAAAATTCTTTCTTCAAATGGCACAACGCACTGCCCCTGGCTACAACAAAGATTTCGTACAGGATTTCTGTTCTGGATCAATTTTTTTGAAACCTTGTCTTTAAGGGAAATCCTTTCAGAAAAAATGGTAATCTAAAATTCACCTCGAGGCATTTACAGACGAATTTATCTTCGTCGCAGCTGAAATAACGGGAATTTAACTCAAATAAACCTCCCCAAAGGTCCTATTCTTCAAGCGTTGGACGGACAAATATAACCTTAAAATTTCAGCAGAAAAAATCTACAGAATTCTGATTAACATGTTTATTAATGGCCCCAAAATTAAACGGAACAATGTGACTATCAAATCCAACAAACAATAGAATATCACCATGTTATCATGGATAATAAACTCAACTGACACCCTCGTTTCCTTAGAATCAATGTCACCTCTTTTTACCTCAAAACCTCAGCAGAATTGCGTGGTCATTGAAAAAAGGATCTAGATGACATTTTTACTTCACCGTCGCTGAGAGAATGATCTTTTATGGAGTAACTATTGGGGTCTACTCTCTTTCAGCTCTGCTGTCTAGAATTCTTAGCTCAGTTCAATACAAAGAAAATTTCTTCTCGACATATTTTGAGCATTCCGAATATATTACTACTCCCCCAAGTCATTGGAGAATTCTCCTATTTCACATTAAAGCAGAATTAGTCTATTTGAGAATAATTAGTTTCCATATGGCAATTTATTTTGAGAATTCTATATTCTACCCGAAATTTTGTGACCAAATGTACTCACTTTAAAATACAGCCTTCATACTTCCATTTTGAAGGCAAGATTTCTTTAAAATAAGGATTCCCTCCTTCAAATAAGACCAACATTTTCACAGGTGAGTTCAAAAGTGAAGAAGAAAGTGCTTTTGCATTTTTCAAAATGATCAATGTCTTAGAAAATAGAGCGAAAAGAACTCCGTCTTTCAGGCTGAGTTTCTACCCATTAAAGAAATAAGTAGATGGCCTTGCAAGTACGAAACAATGCTAATATATGAAGTGACAGCGAATACAGTTTAAAGATCTGCTAATTTTAACAGTCGTCCAATGGGACATGAAATACAAACAGTTTTACTCAGTAATCCTTCTGTACAATTAATATGGATTGAAGCAAATGAAAGCCACATTGAAAATGAGGTAGTATATTCTTTAGTCAAGCAAGCCATATATGCAAGATCCTCCGTACAATGTTAAGTTCCAAATAGGTTTCTTAAGAACATTCTAAAAATTCTTATCTTCAGAAATAGAAATAACAAAGTTCAATCAGAAGAAATGTTCAACAAACTATATTCAAATCTCCCTTAACATAACGCCATGGAAAATGCAAGGCTGGGTCCATGGAGTATGAGGGCAATGGGTTGATACCTTTACAACAGGACACAACCCATTCTCTTCATACTTCAAGTAAATCCACACCAAAGAGTTTGATCATCTACGAGGAAATGGACGACCTACTTCATTATGCCACTAAATGCACCTTCATTAAATCTTTTCACCTTTACAAACCCATGCCTGACTTCGAATCTTTCTGGTGGAATAGCCGCATGAAAACGAACATTTATGAGTTCAAAACAAGAATATTAATGCAGAGTCTTTGGTATAATGAAGATCTTCTTACCTCAGATTCAAGCACAGAACAATTTACTTCGTCGATATCTTGAATCAAGCCCTTCTCCAATCAAATGAAACTTGTCATCAAATTTCATGAACTCATTTTCCTCACCAAACACCCTCTTTTTCTGTAGTTGTATTATATAGTGTTGTATTAACTTGTATGGCATGCAACATTTAATATGTATTTTTGTGTTTTTCAATAAATACATTTCGTAATGGTATCTTTACATACCATTACCAGTTCCACGGGGAGCACCTCGAAAAGAGGATGAGATGCTTCCGGTATAGTGGTTGGATCTCGCCACCCAGGAGGGTACATAAATAGGTGGGGGATCTAGCTCCTACCATCGATGACGGGATGTACTTCCTTCGGGAAGGGTTGCACCGTGGCCGGTGATGGCCCTTAGGAGTCAACCACAGTTCTCGCCAATGTTGCTGTTGCGGCGGTCCGTTATTCAGTTTTCTTCATTCGTGTGCCTTCGGGCTGGTCGGAGAATCAGTGATATGACTTGCATACCATTACCATGAACGTATGTTTCATTAACCATTAAGCAGCAATGTATCATTACGGTATACCCATTTAATTGATAACGAATCCTTGAGGCTCTGAATTCCAAGGTTTATTGTGGTGAAAAGAAAATAAAGAAAAGTTCAATATTCGGTTTTTAATGAATGGATAAATTTCGAATTCGAAATGTTTCTTACTCTTCCTCCGTTCAGCATGGTGATGACGAGCTGATTTCCTTCGAGGGATGGAACAGTGTAACTCTGCTCCTGAGCAGTTGGCAGGACTTCAACGTTAGCCACATGATACAGAAGAACTTGACGAAGAAGTTCAGGGTTTTCCTCCAGTTGATCGACAACTCCCTTCGGCAAGGTGGCGAAGGCATCATCAGAAGGCAGGAATACCGTGATTGGTCCTGCGAAGAAAAAGATGTAATTGTTAAAAATACATCAAATAAGAATATTAGAATATTTGTATCAAAATACTGCAGAATCAATTAACTATTTAACTTGAATCGACTAGATTTTGGTTTTATTAATTCTAAGCAGATATGAAAAAAAAAAAAATTTTTTTTGTCCTTAAAGAAAAATTTTCAAGCAAAGTTTGAATGATTAAATTTAAAAAAAAAATGATCACTTGCATCATTAATAATAATGATAATCTAACACACACACATGAAGTCAGTTCATTCAACCGATTTTATAGAGCATTTTTTACAATTGAAATATGTTAGAAGAGGATTTAGAGCTAGTTTTGTTTGTATTTTTATTCAAGGTTTTGAAGGTTAGCTACGAAAATGATTTTGTGATGTGGAGTTGTAAATCTGTTACGATACTAGATAAATAGTTTTCTTTATAAATGAATAATATTATCTGCATTAAAGAATGATGAAAATATTTGATCTAGCAGTATAACAATTTGAAGAAGTAAAAAAGGCCAGATAATAGTAAAATAAGCAGCCATATAATTCATATAACAATTCAATAGTTGGCACTAAAGTAATATTTTGAAAAAATTGCCAACAGAGTGTAATTATAAGCATATCGGATGCCATTAATTATAAATGAGACATATTTAATAGGCATTATAGTCTGTAATTTTTTATCATATAAACCTCTTCTAAATACTTTTTTTACTTCTAACCATTTCCAGTCGTATTCTTTGTAATGTTTTTTAATAGTATATTCTGAAGAAATCTACAACTGTTATTTGGATCTTAAGTTTCGAAGCAGTTTACCCTACAATATGATCTTGCATACATATCCTACAATATGATCATAACATAATTAAACAAGAAATAATAAAATTGTCATTTGTAAGTACGAGATGAAATTTTTGATGTATTAGTACATTGAAAGCAAAACTATAAAGGGTTAATATAACACAAATTTATGTATTGAAGACACCCATGTTTACTATTATTTTGGTATGAAACAACATCAGAGATAATTATAGATTTTAAAATAATGTTTTTCAATAGAGTTAAAAAGCTAACAACATGTGTCAATAACGTATTAAAATTAAATTTCACAGCAGGAAATTAGATATAAGAAAATAAACTAAAATTACCTGGTCCTGAAAGAACATCTTCTATTCCAGCTTTGTGAAACAAAGCGAAGATTTTTGTTAATTTCACTGGAGTTCCTCTGATAAGAAGGGCAGGATTTTCTACGATTTCATATAAACTTCTTCTGCTATCTTCTCCTGGAGTTGCGGTTCCTGTAACTGATATGGGAACTCTTGGTGTACTGGTTCCTCTTCCAGGATAGGATGTGACGGAACCTGTTTGCTGTCTCGTAGGGCTAACAGGTCTTCTTTGCGAAACAAAAGGCTGATTTACTGAAACATCGGAGGAGCCAGGTTGGTTTACCGGATAAGAAGGGGTATGACTATTTCCCCCTTGTGGATATTGACCCTGAGACTGTGGTCTTACGGTTTGAGCGGGAGGTTGGTATGGCCTAGATGTTCCAGGAGCAGGAGGTTGTGGTTGGACAGGATAAGGACCATTTGTTGGCCTGAATGGATATGAACCAGATGGTGGTTGCGTAACAGTGCCTCGCTGTGGTTGACGGAAGCCACTTTGGGGACTACCAGGTATTTTCCCACCTTGAGGTTGAGAAGGAGGAGATGGTGTTCTTAAACTTCCAGACACGGGTGGTTGGCCAGGTGTGAATACTTGGTTTGTTATATCTTGGGGGGCTACAGTTGTCTGCCAAGATCCTCGCGGTGGTTGTCGAGAACCACTTTGTGGACTTCCAGGAAGTTTTCCACCTTGAGGTTGGGAAGAAGGGGATTGTGGTCTTAAATTTCCAGATGCAGGTGATTGACCAGGAGTTAAATCTTGATTCGGTATACCTTGAGGAGCTACAGTTGGTTGCCATGAGGGTCTTCTCGTAGTTTGAGAACCAGGACTTCTTGGACCTTGAGGTTGTGGGTATGTGGGACGTTGTTGTGATTGCGGCAGTTTTCCTGGCCCTTGTTGACCTTTTGCAGAGTCATGTGGTCTTTGTTGAGGATTTTGTCGGTTTATTTTGCAAACAGGGCGAAGATCACCAGGTTTTGGTCGTTCCAAAAATGGGCGGCAATCTTCTTCACTAGGACACAATGGTCGACCATCTATGGGATCGCTAGATTGTCTGCAGCCTTGAGGTTGTGCTACTCCTTGAGAAGGAATATTTGGGTTTTGAGATCCCGTAGAATCACAGAGAGGACGATTGTCTGTCGGATTGAAAGGTGCGGAAGGATCTCGACATCCAACTTGGTTTGTTGGTGATGGAGAACATAGAGGTCGTGTATCACCGGCATATGTTGGTTCACCTTGAATTCTGCATCCTTGTCCTGGAAGTGATGGAGGACACTGTGGACGGGTATCTGAAGGATTGAACGGTTCATTAGCATCTCGGCAATCTGATGGTACAATCGGACATAAAGGTCTTGGATCAGATGGATTGTATGGTGGACTCTGACAAGAATCTGATTCAACTGAATCCGGGCATACTGGAAGATTTTGAGAGCCTGGAGTCAATATATCTCCTCTCTGGCGGCATCTTGGCCTTTGGCGATTGGATTCAAAGGGTGGCTGATCAGGTTCCTGAGGTAAAACAGGCCCAGGAGTGGGGAAACTTCCCGGTCTTGGTTGCGTTGGTCTACGTTGTGGGGGTGGAACAGGTCTGGATGGTCGAATTGTCGTTCGTTGTTGTGTTGGTCTTCTTGTGGGTTGTGTAACTTGTTGTCGTTGTTGCCAGGAAGTTGTCTGCACAACAGGTCTTTGGGTTTGGAATTCCTGTTGTGGGTTTTCTGTTGCTATTTCAGTACCTGGTCTGGAAACCTTACCAACAGCAGGTTGGGTAACTCTTTGGTAAGATCTTGTTGTTTGAGGTCTTTGTGTTACTGGAGTTCTGTATGGACTACGAGGAGCCTGAGTTGGCTGACGATTGACCCATCTGGATGTTGTCTGAGATGGATTTGTGACTGCAGGAGGCATTTCTTGTTCTGGATTTTCAAGATTACCTGGAGATATTTGTGGCTGCTGATCACTAGGAGGTTGTTGAACCCATGTAGGTTGTTGTGTTCTGGGAGGCTGTTGTCCCCATGATGGTTGCTGAGACCTCGGAGGTTGTTGACCCCATGTTGGTGGTTGATTTCTAGGAGGTTGCTGTCCTCTTGGAGGTTGTTGTCCCCTTGGTGGCTGTTGAGCCTTTGGAGGTTGAGCAGGCACTCGAGGGGGTGGCACCTGCCTAGCCGGAGGAGAAGGATATCTTGTTGTTTGTTGAGGTGACCTTTGACCTCCAGTGGGTTGATCTCCTGGGCCCACGACAGAATTTGAATCATCTTCAGGTTGTGTTTGAACACTTGGTTGAGGAATTGGTCTTACTGTTGGACCTATTCTAGAAGGTGTAAATGGTCCCTGAGGCTGCTGTGCTGGTTGTCCAGGTCTCGTGGGTTGTCCATGTCCTTGAGGTTGCTGTGCTGTTTGTCCAGGTCGGTTGACTTGCCCAGTTGTTACCGAACTAGGAGGTTGTCTTCCAAAAGGAGGAACCGTTTGCCTGGAAAAAGATTGCCCACTGGGTCTTCTTGTAGTTGGTCCTTGAACGAAAGGCCTTTGTGGTTGACCAGGGGAAGGACGGGAAGCTCCTGGTGATTGTGGTTGACGAGAGGAGCTATCTGAAGATGGTTTACATTGACAATCAGCGTCAACTCCTTCAGGCAGTAATACACGGTTCAATACATGAATTACACCATTTGTGAAAGGAATGTCGGGTATAACAATAGGAATTCCATTTGCGAAAATGAGACCTGAAAAATATAAATTAATCAACAATAAAACAGTATTTATGGGTTATAATTTTGTATTCAGTCTTTGAATATTCTTTCGGTAATTAATTATTTTCCCATACAAAATTATAATAATTTGGAAAACGCAATTTTTTTTTACCTCTTTTTGTTGTGAAGGTAATAACTTCTCCTCCAGCGGTGTCCCATCTCATGCCATCGGTGATACCCCCTGTGTATAAGCTGCCAGGTAAAATATGATTCAGCAAGATTCCTGAAATTCGCAAAGGAAAAAAGTAAGGTAAATTAAAACAAAAATAAATAAAATGGATGAAAACCTTTTCTATTTTTGTAGAAATATTTTCAGATAATAAATTAATATTACTTTTATAAAACCAAGAGTTTTTAGAAAATATTTATAGTTCTTGATTAAGAAATTTTCATTGAAATTGATAATTTAATTTCTTTAAATGTGTCTGAAGTTAATAAAAATAAAACACTTCAAATTTTGAATAAATAAAATCCTTTTTGATGTGCCTTAAGGATATAATATTAAAAAAAAATAGTGTTTGAAAAATTTATTCAATAAGCTGGTGACTTTTAAAAATACTAATTATTTTATTATGGATTTTCAATTTAATTAAAATTTTTGATGATGTAAGGAAATTTCTTTTCCAAATGAATTCGAATTCCTGTCTGTAATTTTGATTACATATTTTTACTAGAAATGTTTTCCTTTCTTTTAGACTAGCATGACACTGAAAAAAATTTGCAAGATATTTTCAAATCATTTTTAATAGTGGTAATTTAGTTTTTTTTCTAAAATAAAAGTAGTAACTAATTACTTAGAAACACTATGGAAGAAAATATGCAAAAATCACAATATCTCATATGCTTAGTTATGCTTTAAATATATATTGAGTTATAATTTTTTTAAATCAATACAATTTTTACATTCTTGTAAAAATTGTATTGATTTAAAAAAATTATAATTCAATATATATTTAAAGCATAACTAAATACTAAGGGAAAGTAGTTTATTTTTACAATTTTTCCTTGTAAATAGTAAAAATTTCATTATTTATAGATGTTAGAATGGATTGATAACATCACATTAAATTAGTGAATATGAGTCCAAAAGTTATAATCTCACTTTTGGAAGAAAAAAAAATATCTGAACGTAGAAAAATAAGTTAAAGAAACAACGTAGATGTTCTACGAAGCAAACACGCATAAGACAAATATATATAATTCGAGAACATTTGAATTTAATCATGCTTTTGTATGAGTATAACAGTATGAAAGTTGTGCTACAATAAATCAATAAAAATAATGGAATTTGAAAGAAAAAAAAACACCTCATCATGCCGAAACAGTGTGATAAGTTAAACAGGGTGTTGCTTTGCGTGTCAAATCCTTCAAGCTGCAGATTGCTCATAATATTAGGATGCCAGTTTTAAAGTTCAACAAATAAACAAAATGATTTGAAATTTCCTTCTTCATTTCTGAGAAACCATCTATCAAATGAAATCATCTGGCATCTCCGTGACCTAAGGTTGTTTTCGTTTTGCCCAAGCTGTTGCAATCGCTTTAGATGAAGAAGCTCTATTGAATTGCCAAGAATTCAACAGCTAGTATCCCCATCCCCACTCCTCAATAGCTCAGGAAGTTCGATTGCACTTACTTTCTGCAAGGGTTCTGTTCGAGGCGAGGATGTCCGTGAACTCTGCACTCAGGAAGCCGAAGGCGTCGTCGTCAGGTGCCAGAATGGTAAACGTGCCGCCTGAAAGAGATGACCACACGGGTTGGAATTTCAATAAAAGAAAACTGCAGTTCTGTGAAAAATGCAAAAAGCGGTATTCATTTGGTTTCAAAAGAAAATATTATTTATTTATTTATTCATTTTTGCTATTTTTATTGTAAGACAGTGAGTCCGAACTTTCACATTCGTGCTGAGTATGAGAAAACAGTAAAATAGAGGATAAAATTTATTTTAAAGAATTCCAAAATGACTATAGGGATCAAATGTCACAACACAGTAGCGTTTTAACGGTAACTTGATTTTTGGGAGGTTTATTTTAATAGCCATGGTTCATGCTAAATTCTATTTTTGAATTAATCGAACTTTGGTCTAAACACTTACAGTCTAAACATATTTTATTTTCAATATTTGAAATCAGATTGTTATTATATTGTATATAAGTTAATATTCTATAATTATCACTTGAAAAAAAATTAAGGATTTGTTACAAAATGTTCATAAAATGCAACTTAAAAAAACTGATACTTTAAAACTATATAAGATTTTTTTAAAAAAATATTCATATATTTTACAATTTTTTTCCAAATATTCTTATAATACTCAACATAAAACTCCGTAAAGGTTTCTTTCCGCTGCTGGTATTTTCTATTTGTTTATTGTTCAAGACACGAAAATATCTCAAATACCCATTAATTTTGACTTTAAAAATTGAAAAAGAAATTATTACACATTTCTGAGTTTATTCCTTCAAGAGTTCTACAAAACATATATTTGAGAACATTCATAAAAATGTTATGCCCATTTTTCAATGCTTAAAAAAGTCTTAGGATTTCAAAGAATGGTATGCGGACAAAAATACATGGAGAGACGTCAATTTAAAGTTTTATATAAAATCTATAGAATAATCCATAACTTTTACGAAATATTGATAAATTTATTTTAAATCGCCAACATAAAAATTGCAACAATTTTGGAAATAAAATATTATACTTGTATAATGGAAAAAAAAAGAAAGGAAAGATAAAAATTTCTTGAATCTTATGAATATAAGAACATATTTCTTTAAAAATAAATTCTTAACATGAGCAAAAATGTTTACGCTTTTATTCCCATTCTTTTAAGAGTCGTAATTTGAATATGATTAAAACGCGAATAAAATACCTATTTAAAAATTTCATTCTTTTGTAGAAGAGCATTTCGCATGTAAAATATGTTGAAAGTGAAGAATTTGAACCTTAAATTTAATAAAAATAAATATCTTAATTAATTTAGTAAGTAATTTGAAGATATTTATCTTATATAAGTTATATTAAAATATTTCAAAAATAATAGTATCTTGAAATTATATTTTTATCAGCCTCTTTTCTAAATTAGGAAAATTTGAATAGCGAAATAAAGTGACAACATTATTTATTCTCCTGTCACGCATCAAAAATAGTTAAATAACTAAATAAAAATATAGATACAGCACTGAAATTTTACAAGCATATTTAAAATGATAGAGCAGGTATATTTAAAACGATTTCGTATGAGCCTATAAAAATATCGATATTGTAATAAATTTTATGGTATTATGTAGCATTTGTAAAAAGGATTGAAGAAATTTATTTGTTTAGATAATTGCGTTAATTGAAACTGAAAATGAATTCGAAAACACCAAAGGATATTTTGGCGACTCTGTCTAGCTTGAGATTAGTTAATTAAAAATAAAAAATAACGATTAACTAGTAGTGTTATTTGAAGGCCTTAATTAATTAAAAGTCAGAAGCCAAACGATTAATTAATACCGTCATCTAAAGGGGACGTCACTTCATAGAAACGCCGGAAAGTACATAATCCTTAGAAAATCTATCCTACTATTCTGTTTTCTCATTCGTTGTTGCTACGGTAAGAAAAATAATGAAGAGGAAATAGCTTTTTGGAAAGATATGCAGATATTGTTTCTAAGCATACATACTTGAAAGATAATCTACGAGTTCAGCATCTAACAAGAGTCTGTACAATCGTTGGTGTGACGTCCGTAGATAAGTTATAAGGTCTGTTGACGGTACTGGATATAGCGGATGATCGATGATATAGACTCGGCCTAGCTCGAATTGCAAGTCCGGCTCTATAATTTGTGCTCCGGAAACTGTTATGACCTGTAAATAGAATACCACACATATATAAAGAAAAATAGAATAAATAGAGCGGGATGCGTATTTTACACATCATAAGTGAATTCAAAAGAGAGTTTTAAAATGCTTTAAAAAATTTATATTCAGTAGACAATATTTATAAAAATAGGTAGATCTGCTGAAATAAAAAAAAGTAAAGCATTTCAAATTTAGTACTTAAAAACGAAACCTATTCATTTTGTTACCTTTTCAGATTCAAATGTGAAATATTAATGCGTTATTTTTTTATGAGAATGGTAAGGTGTTTCATCAATGCTTAAGCTATTTGCAATATGGGACCTTCTATAAGTTAATTTAAGTAGTAGACACGTTTAATATACACACTCGGACAAATGTTTCCAAGAAAATGGGAGTTTTAAGCTATAACTTATGTAGCATATATAATTCTTTCATCATAGTACAATATAGTATATATATATAGTATATATATACAATATAGTATAGGAGTATTGAGTAAAATTATGTAAATTCACAAAGTCAGCTTTCATCTTTTTGTTTTGATCTAAAATCCGAAAAGCTGGGAAAAAATATATGGATTTGAAGCTTGGATGCTCAAAGTTTGAATTTTCTGTGAAACAGTGGGATCATTAGAGAAATTTGGTTGAAGTGTAACTTATCATCGTAACAGTGATAGACGCGAGCACTGCTTGTAACGTGCTGTAACACTTTTAACAACACTATAAGATGAATCTTAATCTCGCTAGAAGTGTCCGCCTGGATGGGATGTTATCTTTTAACAGTAATTTAGATATAATTGTCCCAACAAAATTTATGATAGAAAATCGCATGCAAACTGGCATGAAATGCTTAAAAATATTATTTCTTGTAAGTTTTAAATATAAATATATATTAACATTTAACGTTTTGTTTCTTTGCAGTAGGATGCAATCCTTACCTTGTTAACCTTTTCTATAAGCTAAAAAATATGTAAATAAAATGTGAAGTTTCACAATTCCATAACTAATTTTTATTGATGCTTAGCTTTATTCAAAATGATAAATCAATCAATTTAAACATAAAAAGAATGTTTCATTTGCTATATTCCAAAATAGAAGTTGGGATTTCACATCGGGTAATGACGCAGATCAAAAGGACGGAGATAATTTAAACTTCGTCCAGCGTTACAAACGTCAGTGAACGATTATATATACTGACGTTGAAACATTGGCTTTGGATTGGATTGGATATAACGTATAATATTGAATCTTTTCGGGCACGAGAGATGAAATTAAACACGATTAATCTGGAATAAAAATTTTTTACTGTTCAAAACAATAAACCCCTTAGCGTGATTCCTTTGATTAATTGCTATTCTATTTTTCAGGATGATATTTTCATTTTTTTGAATACCGCCTATTTCCTTGTCGATACAAGGTATGCTGTAACAGGCAATATGAACTGTCCTACGATGCTGATAGTGCATCTCATCTTTGAATTGCGTTCCCCCCTCAAATCAAATGAAACCTCCATGCCAACTTTCCAAGCGAAAATCATTTCGATGCACTAAACCACTCGAATTGTCGTTATAGAGTTAACAGAATAATAAATAAATAGATGAACCTAAGATGATTAAAGGAATTACTTCAAAGTAGACATCATAAGAAGAAGAACAAATTTCCTGTATCTATGCCAGATATTTTTATTTTTTATCATAATACTTTTGAATTACCATTAGCTATACGGAGTGCTTACTTCTCCAGGTTGGAAACTGAATGCTGATTAAAATCGGATTGCCCCTATACAAATCACTTCAAAGATTAAAGAATTACAGAAGTTTTAAAATATCACCAAGCGATTATTTCCTTTAAAGCAAAATCTCGAAATCTATTGAGAATAAAAACTTCTTCAAATCAATGATTCTTTTCCTACCTATAAAATTACTTACATTTCCGTAGATGTTGAACCTCAGAGGTGCCCCTTGCGCAGAGTCGACGAGCATTTCGTTGAGAATCTGGGTAGATTGGAAGTCCCCTGTCACGAAGTGGTAGAGGACAAAGTCCCGCAGCTGCTGCGGGTTCCTCTTAAGTTGATCCAAGGTGCCACCGGGGAGAAACATGAACGAGGAATCCGTTGGCACGAATACCGTCCAGTAACCTGCCAAAAACACAAACAAATTATGAAGAGGAATTAATTTACAAAATGTGCTGACAATTCCTTAGAACAAGGCCATAATGTCTGTGCCAGTTACTTGAACCAAATTTAGAAAATTATCTTAGTGACTTCTGTTTGTTATCCACAGATCTATTATTCTCTCAATGTAAAAAAGAATTTAAGAAATTCCTTATTTTATGTTTTTTTTTCTAAAATGGATAAACTATTTCCATATTTCCTTAAGTTGCCAATTTGATAGGTGGGCACGAAGTACTTGAACAAGAAGTTCTTAACCTCCGAACATGACAGTTGAATAGGATAGTAACATGGAAATGAAACTGTTTAGCAAGTGATTTTACTTTGAGAGGGTTTTTGTCACTTTTATTGAGCAGGAATAAGGTTTACGTAAGAGATCAATGTTATAAAGGCACACGTAATCAAAATTATTAATTTTTCAGTAAGTAATGAAGCAAGTAAAGTCAATAAATTCTATCGTAATTACATCTTCTCAGCATAAATTACAATATAGTTAACTTTCTGAAATCCGGCACATCTCTAATCCAGTTCCTTTAATAATCTGGCTTTTTCAGAACATGCAGTTGGAAAAGTTAATATTTCTCAGTATCCTTGGAGCGACGTGAACAATAAATTTCTACACAAATTTCAAAATATATGAGATAAACATAAGTTTTGCTATTGAAATTGTTTTAAAAGATTCACAGATCATCTGGTAGTCCTTTAGTTTGATATCTATCAGATTACCGAAAAATTTCTATAAAAGAAAAGAAAAATCGATGTATTGAAAAAATATTTTACCTTATCAAATTTGATCAGTATGAATCTTTTAGATTCCTATGTCTTATTTATAAAGAAAACCAGGATGATCTTTTATTTTTATTATGGTAAGGTTTTTTTTATAAATATTTATCTGTAATTCATTTAAATATTTTCGCAATAAGTCGACAGATTCCATTGATGATGATTATTGGTATGAAATGCAACCAGGGTCTCTATTTGGTCCGAGCCAAAATACTAACATACGTGATCCGTAAAACAATCACGCTTAACCCCTCTGTGATTTATGATTAATGACTAATTGGTAAAAGAAAGCCTTTTTTCCAGTTGCCCGGTAACATTATTATTCACATAAAAATTTGCTTTTAACAGCTAAATATAATTTCGAATTATAATGTTTTCCAGAATTTTCGAAGTCTGAGTCTTCGAGAAATATAGTTAAAAATAGCATGTTAAAGAATCAAAGAAAATACAAACTTATAATTCAACTCATGCCAGGGCCTTTTTGTCATGAATAAAAATGAAATACTCTTGAAATTAGGAT